>MU780212.1:6436-40864 GCA_026770625.1 Nicotiana glauca | reverse complement strand
TATGCCCGCACATCCACCTCAACATCCTCATCTCTGCTACTTTCATCTTCTGAGTGTGTGAATTCTTAACCGGCCAACACTCGGTTCCATACAACATTGCAGGTCTAACCACTGCTTTATAAAACAATTTGTTAGAGAAGAAGAAGAAGAATAAATCAGCACACTTAAAGAAGAAACAGAGCTACTTGAAAGAGGAGGCATACCTTGAGAAAACACAGTCTGTGGAGATTCGAGCAGAGCTTCACACACGACCAGATTCAGAATATGTTTTTGAGAAAACACAGATAAACCACCGGAGATTAGGGCAGAGCTTCACACACGACCAGATTCCACAATTTGTTTTTGAGAAAATACAGATTAGGGCACAGCTTCACGCAGATCGGCGCTAAAGCTAGGCGGAATATAGAGGGTACTATGTTTTGAACTTTTGATGCGGTACTATATGTTTTGAGAATACAAATGGTTTTTTTTAGTTTTTAGAACCTTTTACTTTTAGTTTTGGCGCCTAATTTTTAGAAAATAATAATTTTTTAATATTTTGGTATTAGATTTGGCGGCAGTGTCTCACACTCAAGGCCTCTCAATTATAATTTGGGACCAGTTACTATTTTTTTAGGGACCAAATTTAACACCTTTCGCAATAAAATGTAGCATTAAGGACCGCAATATAATCCCGTCCCAATACATATACTATTAGCGACGAGATTATTAACTCGTCCCTAAAAGTTGGTCGTAAATAAGGCTTTTTCTTGTAGTGACATTATCAGCAGAGTAAGAGATGATGCCATCGACAAAGATTGAGAATCAAAATACATTATGATAGAATTGGTTTCCGTCTATTTAGTTAGAAACCAAGAAAAGGAATGGAATCAGGCTAGCCATTATAACATGTTTCGAAGTACTAATTCCTGAGCAAATAAGTACTTTTCGCGAAATCGATGAATACCTGCTCGGGGGAGAAGATCGATGTCATCTCATAGAATGAGTCATAGTTTTCAATTTTAACCTGCACAACATTTGGACGTGAGAAGTAGTACTATCATTTTAATGTTGCCTAAGAACAATTTCACAATACAAAGGTTGAAACAGTAGATCGGTTGTTTATGTTAAAGTTAAGAGTCCATCCAAGCTATTTTGCATAATGCAAGGCTAAAGGAAAGACCAAACAAATTTCGACAGAAATTATTTACCGGAAGGTTAGTCAAGCCTAAGGCAAGCTTAACCAGCTCAGAGTCACAAGCTATATCTACAAGGGTTGCCTCCCCTGTAGGCAGATCAAAGAGTTAGTTTTTAGTACATGCAATGAAATGAATATATAGAACAAACTAAAATATCCACTATCGTGACAGTGAACCGTAACAATTGCAAGTCCTAGTTAATCCTTGATTAGAGTGCTTTAGGTTTCCAATTACTCTAAATGTTATGCCCAATGAGTGTTGATAAGAACATGCAGGCATGAAACCTTTTTTTTTCTTTGAATAGAGAAACTCCAAAATATTTGAATTATCCTTGATAAGTAAAACTGAAAGCATGTCAATCTGGCATGTCATGACCAAAATACTACACTTACAATATCTCCTTGAAAAAAAAAAGGGTGAAAGGGGGTTAAAAAGAATAAAGTAACGGCAAAAATCCACTTCTTCATGTTTGCTTTGCCTTCAAAAAGTGGGAAACGATTGTCAATTAACAACTCAAACATTTAGGCGCCGCTGTGATTCTTCGGATCATTTATTTTTGAGAATAGTAAGAGCTTATATATATATAGGTCAAAAAGGAAAGCAAAAGTGAGTCCTCGTTCTTCATACAAGGATACTATATCATCTAAAAGTGACCTTACATCAACTAAAAATCCTCTTCACCACAAATAAAACAAAAGAATGCAATTCATTTATAACATTTTTGGATTATTTCTGTCTAATTCATTTATAAGATACAGAAGCCATGAATAAGACCAACCTTATCCCCAGCAGTAACAGTAGAAGTTATTTTGTCTTTGTCCATATTCTACAATGCTGCGATAATCTGAAGTGGAACAATAATTTATCTTTAGTAATTTTACCAGTTTATCTTGGAAGACTTCCCCTTCTCCTCAACATTATCCATTCTTGAAGGCTGGTCAAGTTCGGATAACTAAAAAATTAACAAAGTTGGAGTAATAAAATAAAGGAACTCATTTTAGAACACGCAATACCTAAAAGAATAAGATAAAGCCCAGCTAAAATCCCATTATGAGAAATAAGAAGGAGATACCAGTAATAAAGAGTAAACAAGCACAAATGTTTAGCTGTTTTAAACCTTCTCTATTAATGAGATTTTCTTGAAATTTCTCCTAAACTAAGCTCTATGAATATGGTATTTTTGCATAACTGTGATATTACAAACAGATGAAACAGAGAAAGCAAGTTGAATGATTTTATCTTCATAGTCACTACTGGTCCATGTAGCATATACATGGATAAAAGATGGATTGTAACTTTTAACAATTATTCATATTCTCAGAGATATTTGTTGCTATTGATACCCTACCATTATATAGAAAAATATTTGCACTGGCAACATAGAGCCAGTAATTATATCAAGCCTAGACATACTTCAGTCGGAGGTAAAAAGGGCCCTTATGTACCCTCTCCCCAACAATACAACTGCTATTTTTAAATCAAGTGGCCATAAAGACTTAGTGAAGAAGAAAGTAATTTGACTCCGTGAGGGGGGAGTAACTTTAGACAGCCCATACTGAAGATCAAAATATGCAAGTTTAGCATAGCAAATCCCCTGCCAGAGCAAGTAGATAACTACTAGTTAAGACAGGCAACAAAAATTCAAAGAATCTCCACATAAGTTTACTACATTAATCAACAACTTGAAGAGTATCGAAGTATGTGGGAGACTGTATATTCATTGGGGCTAGAATGAATGTAATAAATCAAGACACTTTATTCAGACGAAAATTCCACACCCTAGCTTTTAATATCTATGTTGTAAGCAAACAGAACAGTGAGAAAATGTACATCCCTAGCTTTTCCTCGTGAAATTTGGATAGATTAAAGCTAAAGAGAAAACATGAATAAAAGGGATTTAAAAAAAAAAGATAATGATGAGACAGACCTAATCGTAATTAGTGCAGGAGCCTTCAGGGTATCGTCCTCTGTTAAAGCCGCATAGCAAAAAGTATGTGGAAATTGAGTTCATATCAGAATCCGATACTCTAACCTTTTTCAGTATAAAATTATGAGTAGAAACTAAAATTGAAAATAGCAATGGATAACCATGGAGGTGGTGAGAGAGAGTTGAATCCAAATCTTCCAATCACCGAGAAACGGTGATAGTCTTCAGGAAATCCTCAATGTCGTCGACACCAATGACTGACGTTGATTTTAGGAACCACCGTCCGCAAGAAAAGTTAATACATGCATCAGTTTTGTGTATTAATAATACATTGTTTGGTAGAGTGCATTAGCTTGTGTATTAATAATATATTGTTTGATAGACATTTTAAACTCATGCATTACTTATGCAAGCATTAGTTATACATCCTATTTGGTATTATTCTATGCATAACTAATTCATAGAAAATAATGGTATTAGCATTGCAATGGGTTTTAATGCATGCATTAGCTTAATTAAAGACAAAATTATCCTTCAAAATTTATGCTTGATTAAAATATGCTAGTTAGTATATTAATACAAGTTCAAAATAATCCAAATAATGAGAAATAAAATTATATCCCTAGTAAATAAATAAAGTCTTAGCATATTTTTTTTTTATAAATAAATATTTAATTTTATTTTACAATATAGATAGACAAATAAAATATTTTTTTAAACCTTTTCATATAAAAATATTTCTCAACATATGTTTCTTTTAAAAAGCTAGAGTGCGGACTAATTTTTAGGGCATTTTTATAAACAAACAATTCTTTTAAAAATTGTACAATGTTTTAATACATCAAACCAAACAATGGATAAGAAATATGTTAGCATAACTAATACCAGCATAACTAATGCAAGCATAACTAATACCAGTATTACTAATACATCCTATTCAGCATTATTCTTATGCACCCTACCAAACGACCCCTAAGAGAATTAATCAAAAAGCTACGACTGAGGAATTGGGGAACGGCTGGGTTGAGTATACTATAGAGTAAGGTTTGGCTGCAAAAGAAAAGAGGGAAAAAGACCCGCGATAGAATCGTGAAAATAAAATATTTTGGGTGGGGTTATACGCTTTTAGCGAATGGATCTAGCTAGTGGGTGTTATTGGTAGGGGTTTTATTGTGGGGGTTTGACTAAGCTCGTAATTTGATGCAATTTGTAGAGGTTTGAGTAACCTCCATAGTACAACTGTCTCAAATTTAATCTTTTTTTGTAGTGTCATCATCAATGCATTCATACTTGTTTTATTTCCATAGAGGGTCTATCGAAAACATCGCTATTTCATTGGTCATGTAGGGATAAGGTCTGCATACACACTAACCTCCTCCCCAGACCCCATTTTGTGAGATTTTACTAGGTCGTTGTTGTTGTTGTTGATCAATGAGATTTTTACCTAGCTATACTATATTATAAACTTATTTATCACTTTTCTTTAGATTCCTTAAAAATTACATTAAGTATCTATATTTACTATTTATGTATAAAATCATGATAAAAGAAGGATCCCTTAAATATAGGGATTAATTTGTAACTCTATCCCCATCCCCATCTATCAACTTAATTAGCCTCCTACAATTACGATTTTCTTCTCAATTTCAAAAAAAAATTAAAATCACTCTCTCTTTCATACAAATAAACCAATATCTCCCTCTCTCTCTCTCTCTCTCATACAAATCAAACTATTATCTCTCTAAAATTCTAGCATTATATATTTATATGAATCAATTCCACCAACAATCATTAAAAAGCTTCAACTATTGATCAATCCATCGACATTATCTCTGAAATTGTAGGTAGAGACGTCTGCCATTGACATACCATTAAAAAGTTTCGAAACTTTGAATTAGATATTCGGATTTTATAAATTTGTGATTTCTTTGGATTGGGTGTTCTTGAAAACGGTTGAAAATATCATTTAGAGTTTATATCTCAATTTTAAGGGAGATTGGTTAATTTTAAAGTTGGTTTTAGGTTGAATTTCAGATTAAAACTCGAGGAAGAAGAAGTTTCGGAATTGTATTATGATTGTATGATAAGTATATCATAATTGTATCTGAATTGTATTTGATACATCAATACCTAAGACAATTCTAATACAATACTAATACTATTAAAATCTAATATTGTATCATAATTTAATTTTAGAGTTTGTTCTATGTGGATGTTTTAAATTGAAAATTGAAAAAGATGGAAATCAAAGTTGTATCATAATTTAGAATTGTATCACAATTTGTACCTAAAACAATACATGATACAATACTAATAAAAGTATAATATAATATTGTATCAGTTTAAATGTTTCACTGATTAGGCGGGGACATGATTCAAACTTGCAATCTTGAGGTCATGAGCCTCATGAGTTAGTTTAGAGTCAGTTTTAAGTTGTATTGTAATCGTATCACAATTGTGTAAGAATTCTTTCAAGATTATATCAAATTTGTATCTGAATTATATTTGAATTAATGTTACTTGAATTTAGTGTAAAGTAGATAATTAGATGTTGACGGTGGTTTCAGTTTGCTTTACCCTTCATAGAATTGCTTAAGAATTATGGTGAAAGTTTTATGAGTTTGTTTTACATTGCTTCACCATATGTATATTTGTTGTTCACTACAAAAAAACAGTCAAATTGCGGCAGTTAATTAGCGGCGGTTGCTGGTAACTGCCGCAAATTGTATCAAATTGTGGCACTTTATGTATAACTGACGCAATTAATTGTAATTTGAGAGTATAATATCCTAATTAAAACACTAAAAGTAAAAGACCGCCAAAGCTTTAATTTTTCCCACTATAATTTTATTTTCCCTCATTTTTTTCTCCGCCAAAACTTAAACACTCTGCGCCTCTTTCACTCTCTTTCTACAGTATCAAATTAAACATAAATATTTTTTCCTCTGCTAAGCGACTCTCTCTCTCTCTCTCTCTCTCTCTCTCTCTCTCTCTCTCTCTCACTCACCAAAGTGGACTGTGAATCGATGCCTTCTCACCAAATTACCGGTGTTCTTCAGTTCTAGTGTGGATTTTTGGCTAGAAAATCCATGGTGTTCTTCAGTTCCTCTGCAATTTGTCTTTCATCTTCTATAATTTCGATTTTGTGTATCCAGGTATTTGTATTTTTGTCTTTCAGTTTATTTTTGTGTTGTTTTAGGTATTCTCTGTTGGATTTGAGGTTTCTCTATTTATTTCGAGTTTTTGGTTGATTTGGGGTTTCTATGTTGATTATATGCAATTTATTAGCTTGATTTCTCAATGAACCTAGAATTTTCTGGCATGCAATCTGCTTTATTGCCTCAATAGTACTTTAAGAACACATTACTACTTCGTCGCTTCTTTCATGTTTTATCGCTGTATTTTTCAGTAAAATAAATTGATTTGCCACTGTATTTTTTAGTTATGGTTAGCTTTTTCTCCATTGTTTCTTTAATTACTGCACTGGTATGCCTAATTTTTGCCTTGAGTCAAACTCGAAATTCTAATTAAAGACATGACAATTTTATCCATCCTACTGGACTATTTTTGAGTGCATACTAAATTTGATGTAACAGAAAAAAATTAATTAATGTAGTAGATTCTTTAATTTGACAGAAAAAATTGTTGAATTGAATGAATATATTACCTACAAGCTTGAACTATTTAGTGATATTTTTATTTAATTATGTCGTAAATACACTTTTCCTGTGTAGATATTATCTTTTTTATGGTCAAACACATTAAAGTTCTTTTAAATTATAAGGGACATATCTGTAAGACTTGAAGCTAGAGTCTCTATATGCTCTGCCACCAAATTGTACCGTCTCAACTGATATCCCCTCGATTGATCTACTTAGAGATTATAGACTATGTTCTCTTGACATATATTTTCTACACTGGATCAACTGGTTGAGTGGCCTTTTATTTTGTGCTAGGACACATGAATCATTTTTCTCCTAGAAGATTTTGGTTGAAAAGGTATTAAAGGTCCATGTTGAATTAAAAGTGATAATTGACATGTTCGGTTCAAAAATATGGCCTAAGTACTGAAAATATAACTAAATATTGTCTATCATCTGTATCTGTATGCAACATTAATGCATTTTTAGAGCAGTTTGTGTCTTTGGAAAGTGTATCCTTTTGCTTTGCTCTCTCTCTCTCTCTGTGTGTGTTAGTAAGTTTCAGGATAGGATGTAAGTTTGGTGATCTTTAGACAAATTAGATCAAGATAAGTAGTTGACGGCGTATAATGATAGAAAAAGAAGCTTTTGTTCTGCTGCAGTGAGAGATAAATAAATAATGTGGTGAAATAAAAGGATGTTGGTTGTCTTAACTCATTCCAGATTTATTTGTATATACTTTGTTAATTGAATCTGGTAGCTACTGCCAGCTAGGTAAGAAATTTTCCTACTTGTTTATGCATCGTATTAGTGCGCTTATAGTTGTAGAGTATCTTTGTCTAGCTTGATCTGTTGCTTTGTGTGATTGATCACTGGACTGTCATCCTAATATGAAAACTTGTCTCTCTGGAAAGTTTATGGTAGAAACTAAACATGTTAAAGTAGTCCAAAAGTACCTATCTACATGTTCTTTGATAATATTTGTATTCTGTCCTAGTTGAGTTGCTTCTTGAAAGAAAAAATGATACCAGGAAACTAGAAAATTCAAAGACTTTGCTTGTTGCTGCATTTTTACTTCTGCATACAGAAGGAAAACAGAAGGATCAATCTTCTCTACTTTTCCTGCCTAGCGGCCCTTGCCCTGCATTGACATGCCTGGCCCCGTCAAAGTTCTCTTTTATTTTTCTTTTCTTCTTTTCCTTGTTATTTATTTAGTTGTAAAATATCTTCCTTTACTATTTATTTTGATATGTATACAACTGGATAATATTACAACTTCTTCTATTAATTACTTTTGTTGGTTACCTTTACTTTTTGTTGTCTTATAAAGTGTTAAATATGTCTCTAATATTATAGCTTTGAAAATCTTGTAGGTGATATTGTTTCACACTAATCTATTTTTTCAATGGATAAGTCTTGGATTAGAATGCCGAGGCACACACCAGAATATTTACTTGGTTTGAATTAATTTATAGAGTTTGCATTTAATAATGGAGCTATAAGAGATAGAATAAAATGTCCATGTCCTAAATATGGCTTTAGAAAGTGGCAGACTAGAGATATAGTATTTGACCATTTGGTCTGCAAACCATTCCCTCAAAATTATGTCACTTGGGTTATGCATAGGGAAATGGATGTGGTGCACAGTGCTAACAACATAGAGGTTACCCATGATACAGTACCTCCTGAAAATCCTTAGAATTATTGATTAATGAAGCATTTGAGGGCTTAAGACATGAGAGCGTTGATGTGGGTCCATCACAAGCAGTGGGAGAAGAAGAAATGTTTAACGGAATGCCAGCTTCATACAACAAAGACTTTTTTGACTTGCTTAGAGATGAAAATCAAAAACTGTACGAAGGGTCCAAGTACTCAAAGTTAGAGTTTTTGTTAAAGTTATATCACATAAAGTGCTTGTCTGGGCTGAGTGACAAGGGGATGACTATGATACTAGATCTACTTAAGGATGCATTTAAATTTGCAAAAATCCCTAGTTCTTTTTATGAGGCCAAGAATACCATAAATAAGTTGTGTCTTGATTATGTTAAGATCGATGCTTGTCCGAATGACTGCATGTTGTACTGGGAAGATGATATTGATGAGGAAACATGCAAGTATTGTCACACTTCTAGGTAGAAGCCTGATAAGAAAAGCAATAAAAATATTGTGTCTGTTTCAGGTAAGAAGAAGCAGTCTGTTACAACTAAGAAGCAAAAGAAGAAGCCTGCAAAAGTTTTTTGCGTTACTTTCCATTAAAATCAAGGTTACAAAGATTGTTCGTGTGTTATAAGACGGCAGAGCATATGAGATGGCATGCGGAGGGTGGTAATAAAGATGGAATCATAAGGAATCCTAGAGACGGTGAGGCATGGAAGAGGTTTGATACAACGTTTTCTGAATTTTCTTCTGATCTTCGAAATGTTCGATTAAGACTAGCTAGTGATGGTTTTAACCCTTTTGGGATGATGAGTACTAATTATAGCATTTGGCCTATGATTTTGATTCCATATAATCTTCCACCTTGGTTGTGTATGAAGCAACCAAATTTTATCCTCTCAATGATCATTCCAGGTCCACGTACGGCGAGGAATAATATAGATGTATACCTGCAACCCCTTATTAAGGAGTTGAATGAGTTGTGGAGTGAAGGTGTGGAAACTTTTGATTCATCAAAGGATGAAATGTTTAGAATGGGAGCATCTTTTATGTGGACAGTCAGTGATTTTTCTGGGCTTAATATTTTATCTGGTTGGAACACACATACCGGTTTTGCATGTCCCTCTTGTAATTTTGATACAGAACCTTGTCGACTTCAGCATAGTAGAAAGTGGTGCTTTATTGGTCATCGTCGATTTTTGGCAAGAAATCACAAATTTAGATTGATGAAGCTTCGCTTTGATGGAACTGTGGAAGAAAGCCCCCCTCCCTCCCCCCAATTAAGTTATCTGGGTCCGACATTTTACAACAAGTGAAAGATATTGATATCACATTTGGGAAAGCAGCGGAGTTGAATGATAAAAGAAAAAGAAATAGGCAAAATATTGTTGGGGAAGATGTAACTCAACAATGGAGAAAAAAAGCATATTCTTCAGTCTTCCATATTGGAAATTCAACTCATTACGCCATAATTTAGACCCTATGCATATTGAAAAGAATGTGTTTGATAATATTATATACTCTTTACTAAATGACAAAGAAAAATCAAAGGATCATGTTAAGGCTCGAAAAGATCTACGAGATATGGGTGTAAGGCGTGATCTTTGGCCAGACGAGAAAGATGATTATCGTCTTGCTGCTTTTACAATTCCAAAAGAGAAGAAAGTGTCTTTCCTAAAAACTTTAAAGAATGTCTTAATGCCAGATGGTTACGCAAGTAATATATCTCGTTGTATTGATCTAGATCAAAAATGAATCTTTGGATTAAAAAGCCATGATTGTCACATCATTATGGAACAATTGTTGCCGATTGCAATTCGTAATGTGCTTCCAAATCATGTTGTTGCTGTTTTGGTAGAGTTTTCTTCCTTTTTTAGGCATCTTTGTCTGAAAAGCTTGAGCCTCTCGGGCCTAGAAAACCTACAAGAACGGATTGTAATCACTCTTTCCCACATGGAGATGTTGTTCCCTCCATCATTTTTTACTGTAATGGTACGCTTAACTGTCCATCTAGTGGATGAAGTAATACAAGGTGGCCCAGTACATTATAGGTGGATGTATTTTATTGAAAGGTACAACTTATTTTTTGACAGTATTTGCATAATTACATTGTAATATTGTTTCAATGTAAATACTTGTTCAAATACGAGGCCTTTTTTTGTTCTAGATTCTTAGGTCATTTGAAGTCCCTGGTAGGAAATAAAGAACAAGCAGAAGGTTCTATAGTTGAAAGTTACGTAGTTGAAGAAGCCCTAACTCTTTGTTCTCGGTATTTTGAGGATATTGAGTCAAGAGTAAATAGGCCTAAGCGTGTAAGTGATGAACCAAATCATAGCAAGGCTTCTGATACAACGTCTATGTTCCCTCAACAAGGTAATCCTGTTGGAGGCTCCACAACATTCTCCTTGACTCCTTTGGAGAAAACTCAAGCTCATCGCTATGTGTTACTCAATTGTGCTGCAGTGAAGCCATTTATTGAGTAAGAAATTTAATTTTATTTGATCTATGAAAGAAGTTTTAGAGTAACGTGAATTTAATTAATACGTATAACGCTTCTTTAGTGAATTTAGGCAACACATCAAAAGGAGTTCAAGAGGGCGAAGACCTTCAACAACAGAGGTAGAGAGAAGAGTTACTAAAGAGTTCTCTGATTGGTTCCCAAAGCGAGTGAGTGAATAGTATTAGAATGTATTTTCGTGGCTTTCTTATTTTAATTTATAAATTTTGACGAAATTATTTTTTCTATTTAGATTATGAATCCCGATATATCAGACACAATATTTGATGATATGAAGTTCTTAGCACAAGGTCCAGCGCCAAGTGCAAGAAGATTCACTGCTTATAACGTTAATGGATTCAAATTTCGGATTTTGTATAGAGAACAAGGATTGCAAACTCAAAATAGTGGAGTTTTTCTTATTTTCAACACTTCTTGCATTGCATCTAATGCTGATATAAATGTGAGGCAAGCAGACTTGCCATATTACGGGAAGCTAGAAGATATTATTGAACTTAATTATTATGGCTGGTTCAAGGTTGTGCTCTTCAAATGCCTGTGGGCCGACACTACTCGGGATAGGGGGTTCAAAAGAGATGTTTGAAATTTTAATTGTGTCAATTTTTCTAAATTGATTCACACCGGTGATCGCGAGGATCATGATCCTTACATTGAAGCATCTCAAGAAAATATGGTTTACTATGTTGATGATGAAAACGATGAAGGATGGAGTGTGGCTGTACATCTAAAGCCAAGAGATTTATTTGACATGGGAGAGGTTGATCTGGGAGATGTTGATGAAGAAGAAGTATATGAGAACGAGCCATACCAGCAACAAGAATTTGAACAATTTTTTGATGTTGATTATGAAAATATCCAAATTGCAATAGAGGAGCATATGTCTGGATAGATATAGGCGATGCCTTTTTATTTTAGTTGTGTGTTTTTGACAAAATAAAATCAATAGCAGTGCCTTAGACTTTATTCTTGTTTGCTTAGTGAAGTTTTGTTTCATATATGATAGTTCAGAATTTTGTTTATGTTTGTATTTTCCTTTCTGTTATGCAATCTTAAATAACATAGTTGATGTTATAACTTGTATGAATATCTTTAATGTATGCAAGTAAGTGAGTCTTGATATATCATTATCAAGTATGAATATCTTTATTCTCTTTGTTGTAAATAGAAGTAAAAAATAAAAGTGTGACAGTATCATTTCTCCTTCGAGTTCTATCTACTCTTTAGTGTCTTTAATGTTTATATCACTTAATCTGAATGGAAGTTTCAATTAGTTTATATCAATATTTATTTAATTTGCTTATCTTTTGTGAATTACAGATATGCCGAAGACCAAGCGCTGGCAGAACTTGCAAAAGTCAATTCAGGTGAATGCACAACCAGCCCCATCATCAGTTCAGGCCACACCACAGTTCGGTTCATCAGTTCAGGCCACATCATAATTGGCTCCGTTGGTTCAGTCAGCATCACAACCGACTTCGTCCTTTCAGACCGCATCCCACCCTGCACCATCCAGAAAGTGTATTCAACGTGAGTCGATGCAATGCAATCTTAAATAATTTATTAATTTGCTTATCTTTTGTGAGTATGTCATTACAAAATTAATATTTACATTGGTTCCTGTNGGTCCGACATTTTACAACAAGTGAAAGATCTTGATATCACATTTGGGAAAGCAGCAGAGTTGAATGATAAAAGAAAAAGAAATAGGCAAAATATTGTTGGGGAAGATGTAACTCAACAATGGAGAAAAAAAGCATATTCTTCGGTCTTCCATATTGGGATTCAATTCATTACGCCATAATTTAGACCCTATGCATATTGAAAAGAATGTGTTTGATAATATTATATACTCTTTACTAAATGACAAAGAAAAATCAAAGGATCATGTTAAGGCTCTAAAAGATCTACGAGATATGGGTGTAAGGCGTGATCTTTGGCCAGACGAGAAAGATGATTATCGGCTTGCTGCTTTTAATTCCAAAAGAGAAGAAAGTGTCTTTTCTAAAAACTTTAAAGAATGTCTTAATGCCAGATAGTTACGCAAGTAATATATCTCGTTGTATTGATCTAGATCAAAAACGAATCTTTGGATTAAAAAGCCATGATTGTCACATCATTATGGAACAATTGTTGCCGATTGCAATTCGTAATGTGCTTCCAAACCATGTTGTTGCTGTTTTGATAGAGTTTTCTTCTTTTTTTAGGCATCTTTGTCTGAAAAGCTTGAGCCTCTCGGACCTAGAAAAGCTACAAGATCGGATTGTAATCACTCTTTCCCACATGGAGATGTTGTTCCCTCCATCATTTTTTACTGTAATGGTACACTTAACTGTCCATCTAGTGGATGAAGTAATACAAGGTGGCCCAGTACATTATAGGTGGATGTATTTTGTTGAAAGGTACAACTTATTTTTTGACATTATTTGCATAATTACATTGTAATATTGTTTCAATGTAAATACTTATTCAAATACGAGGCCTTTTTTTTGTTCTAGATTCTTAGGTCATTTGAAGTCCCTGGTAGGAAATAAAGCACAAGCAGAAGGTTCTATAGCTGAAAGTTACGTAGTTGAAGAAGCCCTAACTTTTTGTTCTCGGTATTTTGAGGATATTGAGTCAAGAGTAAATAGGCCTAAGCGTGTAAGTGATGAACCAAATCATAGCAAGGCTTCTGATACAACGTCTATGTTCCCTCAACAAGGTAATCCTGTTGAAAGCTCCACAACATTCTCCTTGACTCCTTTGGAGAAAACTCAAGCTCATCGCTATGTGTTAATCAATTGTGCTGCAGTGAAGCCATTTATTGAGTAAGAAATTTAATTTTATTTGATCTATGAAAGAAGTTTTAGAGTAACGTGAATTTAATTAATACGTATAACGCTTCTTTAGTGAATTTAGGCAACACATCAAAAGGAGTTCAAGAGGGCGAAGACCTTCAACAACAGAGGTAGAGAGAAGAGTTACTAAAGAGTTCTCTGATTGGTTCCCAAAGCGAGTGAGTGAATAGTATTAGAATGTGTTTTCGTGGCTTTCTTATTTTAATTTATAAGTTTTGACGAAATTATTTTTTCTATTTAGATTATGAATCCCGATATATCAGACACAATATCTGATGATATGAAGTTCTTAGCACAAGGTCCAGCGCCAAGTGCAAGAAGATTCACTGCTTATAACGTTAATGGATTCAAATTTCGGATTTTGTCTAGAGAACAAGGATTGCAAACTCAAAATAGTGGAGTTTTTCTTATTTCCAACACTTCTTGTATTGCATCTAATGCTGATAGAAATGTGAGGCAAGCAGACTTGCCATATTACGGGAAGCTAGAAGATATTATTGAACTTAATTATTATGGCTGGTTCAAGGTTGTGCTCTTCAAATGCCTGTGGGCCGACACTACTCGGGATAGGGGGTTCAAAAGAGATGTTTGGAATTTTAATTGTGTCAATTTTTCTAAATTGATTCACATCGGTGATCGCGAGGATCATGATCCTTACATTGAAGCATCTCAAGCAAATATGATTTACTATGTTGATGATGAAAACGATGAAGGATGGAGTGTGGCTGTACATCTAAAGCCAAGAGATTTATTTGACATGGGAGAGGTTGATCTGGGAGATGTTGATGAAGAAGAAGTATATGAGAACGAGCCATACCAGCAACAAGAATTTGAACAATTTTTTGATGTTGATTATGAAAATATCCAAATTGCAATAGAGGAGCATATGTCTGGATAGATATAGGCGATGCCTTTTTATTTTAGTTGTGTGTTTTTGATAAATGAAATCAATAGCAGTGCCTTAGACTTTATTCTTGTTTGCTTAGTGAAGTTTTGTTTCATATATGATAGTTCAGAATTTTGTTTATGTTTGTATTTTCCTTCTGTTATGCAATCTTAAATAACATAGTTGCTGTTATAACTTGTATGAATATCTTTAATGTATGCAAGTAAGTGAGTCTTGATATATCATTATCAAGTATGAATATCTTTATTCTCTTTGTTGTAAATAGCAGTAAAAAATGAAAGTGTGACAGTATCATTTCTCCTTCGAGTTCTATCTACTCTTCCGTGTCTTTAATGTTTGTATCACTTAATCTGAATGGAAGTTTCGATTAGTTTATATCAATATTTATTTAATTTGCTTATCTTTTGTGAATTACAGATATGCTGAAGACCAAGCGCTGGCAGAACTTGCAAAAGTCAATTCAGGTGAATGCACAACCAGCCCCGTCATCAGTTCAGGCCACACCACAGTTCGGTTCATCAGTTCAGGCCACATCACAATTGGCTCCGTTGGTTCAGTCAGCATCACAGCCGACTTCGTCCTTTCAGACCGCATCACACCCTGCACCATCCAGAAAGTGTATTCAACGTGAGTCGATGCAATGCAATCTTAAATAATTTATTAATTTTCTTATCTTTTGTGAGTATGTCATTACAAAATTAATATTTACATTGGTTCCTGTAATCACTTTCCAATTCCGGGATTTTCAAGTGTTAATATATCAAGGCCCTCAAAATTGCTGCAGCTACTACCTTTTTTAAAAAATTCCAATGCTTTCTTTTGATCATCTCCAACACTTGCATTACAGTCCCCATGGAATTGTCATATCAGCCCATCGAAGTATAGCAGTCCTTAATTCTGTTGTCCATCGACGGTCCTGAATCAGATGATCTTGGATTTCAGCAACCATTTCATTACATAAGCAGCAGTTTGTGTCTTGTACTATAACACGTAATTTCAAAAGTTTATATTTTGTAAGCAGCCAACCATAGAATCATTATGTGTTTTGCCTGCATAATAGAGCTCCATATTAACTCTATTGCAAGTAGTCTAGTCAAGTTTCCCGACATAGCAATATAACTGCTAGTGATTGAGCATTTCCTAGAGGCAGTCAACATATTTACCCATTAGGCATTTCTGTTATTGTAAGTTGGTTTGACATGAATGTATATCATATTAAGATTTTTGCTTGTATCACTTAATCTGAATGGAAGTTTTGATTAGTTTATATCAACATTTATTAATTTGCTTATCTTTTGTTAATTACAGATATGCCGAAGACCAAGGGTTGGCAAAAGCCAATTCAGGGGAATACACAACCAGCCCCGTCAGTTCAAGCAACAACCAAGTTGGCTTTGTCTGTTCCATCACAGTTCGATTTGTCAGTTCAGGAAACAACAAAGCTAGCTTCATCAGTTCAGGCCACATCACAGTTCGGTTTATCAGTTCAGGCCACATCGCAATTGGCTCCTATGGTTCAGTCTGTATCACAGCCGACTTCGTCCTTTCAGTCTGCATCACAGTTGGCTCCGTTGGTTCAGTCCGTATCACAGCCGACTTCTTCCTTTCAGTCTGCATCACAGCCAACTTCTTCCTTTCAGTCCGCGTCACAGCCGACTTCGTCCTTTCAATCCGCATCACAGCCGACTTCGTCCTTTCAATCCGCATCGCAGCCGACTTCTTCAGTTCAGGTCGCATCACACCCTGCACCATCCAGAAAGTGTATTCAACGTGAGTCAATGCAACATTGGACTGTAGATGCCATAGGTACACTTTCTTCTCCTCCTTCCTCTCCTTCTTCCCTTCTTCTTCTTCTTCTTCTTCTTCTTCTTCTTCTTCTTCTTCTTCTTCTTCTTCTTCTTCTCCTTCTCTGCTAAAAGTCCCCAAGATGTTGCTGGTTTTTTTTTTAAAAAAAATCTGACAAGGTGATCAGATTATGGTATCAATCAGATTTTTGTTGAATGGATAAGCAGAAAGCAAAAACAACTAAAGATACTCCACACCTGTTATTGAGAAAAGATGACTTCCTGCTGTTACCACACTGTTAAATGGATTGATGAATTTTAAGATCACCCTTCATCTGCCCAGTTCTGTCCGTTGCATTAACAACATCCATATTCAGAGTAGCAGTAGTGATAATTCTCTGCTCGTCAGATTGCCTAGTTGCATTCAATGCACCAGTAGCCTAATCCACCTTCTTAATATTTTCTGATTTTTCTACTGGTTCAATAGGTGCAACAATACCTATATTAATAATGGTAGATGCAGCTCGATCCACCTCCATTTGCTCACCAGTTTTATCAGTTTCATTCAATGCAACAGCAGCCTGATAAATTGCTTCAACAGTAGTCTGTTATTGGCCTCTTTGTACAAATGTTGTATCATAGGCTTTAGGCTCCTTCTCCTCACCATCAGTTGCACAGACAGTAGCACCCTCGACTTGAGGATCAGTCAATCAGATTTTTGTATCAATTAGATTTTTGTTGAATGAATAAGAAGAAAGCAAAAACAACTAAAGATACTCCATACCTGTTATTGAGAAAAGGTGACTTCTTGCTGTTACCACACTGTTAAATGGATTGATGAATTTTAAGATCAATGGCCTTAAGTAAGAATCAGAGTTGCTGTTTGTAAATTGGGTTTCTCTCTTTGAACTTTCCACAACACTAGTACTACTGTAAAGTAGCATATATATATATATATGTAATTATTTTTTTCTGTTTGTCTTAACTTGGCATTTTTTTAAATTAAAGATTCGGAAGAAAATAGGAAGAGGCTCAAAGTGAAAGTTAGGGATGTTCTAAATTTATCTGGTGAAGAATGTATTGTGCTTGAATTCGATTACCTGGACGAACCATTTGGAGAAGCACAAGGCCTTCTTGCTGGCTTTTGTGGAATTTTAGCAACTGACTGCTCCTTATTTCCAATTCACTTTGAGAAATGGCCAGATTTACCTATATCATACTTTGACCATGTATTTGATCGAATTGTGAAGGTATACGCTCTAATTCTTTCTTCTACACGTCTATTTTATTGTTGGACTTTTGCATGTAGTAGATAAGCTAACCAATGTTTTATTCTTGAAGAAACAGTTTTGTTTTAAGACAGTCGAGTCAGTTGCACGGCGTTATGTTTATAATTCTATTTGGAAAAAGTGGAGCGCGAATAGGCTAAACTTGTGGAGAGCATTCTATGATCCACTCAAAAGTAAAGCTCAGATTATGGAAAATATTCCGACTGGGATTCCACGGGATCAGTGGACTACATTTGTTGATTATCGTTTTAAAGAAACAACTATGGTATTTATTTAATTACTTCAACTTGTATGTTTTATTATATTTATTTATTTATGTGATTGACTTTCAAGTATTTTTTTTAAAGGAAATGTGCAGAAGGAATACTGAAATTCGAAAGAAACAAAAATTTACACATACAGGTGGCTCCAAGCCTAACTCCAGAAGAAGGGCTGAAATGGTGAAAGATGTTAATTCATGTCATTTTACTTTAATTATTAAACTAACTTATGTAACTATTCCAGTTAAGTTATTTTGTTGGTTATTTTATTTATAGATGGCTGAGACTGGACGAAGGCCTGGACGTGCGCAACTTTATCTTGATACTCATAAGAAACAAGATGGAACATATGTGAATGAGGCGGCAAAGGAGATATGTGTAAGTTTCCACCCCTGTCAGTTAAATGATAGCTATATTACCATGTTAGCTAAATAGATTAAGTTATGTTCTTAAGCTTCTCCTGATGTCCTATTAAGACTTCACATCTGTTGCACTGTGATATATTGATCCTTATGTTATTGTCGAGAACTTGATATGATTTTTAGTAACTTGAAACAAAGATCTCTTTTTTGCAATTTACTAAATATTTCCAAGAGTTATTGTCGAGATCCTTTTTTCAAGAGGTTGAAGAATATCGTTCTGTTATTACCTCACTCTGTAAATTGCATTACCTTGTACATGATCTTGCACTGTCAGCAGCAGGCGTTGAATTTTGTATGATAAAATCTCATGCGCACAACATTTCTGATGAGGTCAGACATGTGGCATTTTCTGACTATGATTTGTCAGGCAAGGAACTGCCAGCATCCCTTCTCAATAACCAGACATTGAGGACCATATCCTTCTCTGTTGATGGAGTAGGGCCGATGAGTACAATGTTCGTTGAGAACTGCATAGCAAGATTCTCGCAACTTAGGGTGCTAGATATAAGTGATTCATTTTTTGATGAGCTGCCTCGCTCTGTTGGCGAATTGAAGTACTTAAGATATCTTGACATAAGTTCCAATGGCAGCATTAGAGAATTACCTGATTCGATTAACAAGTTGCTGATCTTACAGACACTTTGAGTTTCTCATTGTACACAACTTGAAGGATTACCTAAAGATATGGTTTTTAGTATCTCTTTTTTGCCAATTGCAAGAACCTGATATCGTTTTTAGTAACTTGAAATAAAGATCTCTTTTTTGCTTGTCTTAGTGTGCATTTAGTTACTTATTAATGTTGTGACAAACAATATGTAGGAAAAAATTGAGTTTGCTTTGAGCCAAAGTACAGTGGATGAGTCTGAAATTTTGCCAAATGATTATGTTGGTAAAGTGCTAGGAAAAGAGCACTCTGGAAGGGTAAGGTGCTTAGGATTAGGAGTTGTCCCCAGCAAAGTTTTTAAACATGCAAGACCTCATTTTTGTGGTATGAATGCTTCAAGTAGCGATGCTTCATGTTTGAATCATTGCCAAGAGAACTACAATAAATTGTTGAATGCTCAGAACCAAAGTCAAGAGAACTACAATAAATTGTTGAATGCTCACAACCAAAGTCAAGAGAACTACAAAGAAATGGCGAATTCTAACAGACAAATGATGAATGCTTTCAAGGCATATATGATAATGAAAGAAGGGACAATACCAGAATAATTTGCGGGGTTCTTTGCTTCTCCTCCTACAACGGTAAATAAACTTGTAATTTTTTTTCAACTGATACTTCTTATTTCTAGGATTATAGTTATATTTGTACTGCTCAAGAAATAACTCATGTTATAATTAGCATTCAAAAGATCTTATTATTTTATTTTGTTTGCAGCCCAGAGATGCAATTAGTGGATCCCTATCACCCATAGGTGCAAGAAGATCATCTGATGGCAGTAATTCAAGTGACAACAATTGATATTCTTTATAATTGAATTAGATAATTAATTATGACAATGTAATTATATGATTGGAGCGGATGTTAGAATGGCTAGGGTGAATGTTTTATGTTAAAATTTATTTTGACGCTACTGCATGCAGCTAGAAACATTGCTAAATGCTTTGAGCATTTTTCGTAGCCCTGTCATTTATATATGAAAGTAATATTTTTGTGATGCTAAATATGTTGATATTTTTAATAAGTGTTGATAAATATTATATTTTTTGGTTAGATTATGATATGGATAGATTTATTAGTAGATAATATTCAAAGTTCAATATTTGTATAAACGCAGTAAAATAAATTAATATGTTCAAAGAATTGCGTGGGTTTTGACTGCCGCAACTTGTAAAAAAAATATTTTTTTTTATAATTTAATAATCAATTTACGGGGGTTGAACTGCAGCAAAATAACTGCTGCTAATTAATTGCGGCAGTCGTGGCAGCGGTCGCGGTAGAACCCCAGTAAATTGGTTGCGGCGAATCTTTTTGCAGCAGTTTTGTGAACCGCTGCAACAACAAATTGCGGAAGTTACTAACCGCTGCAATTTATAAATATAACTGCCGCAGTTTGACTATTTTTTTGTAGTGGTTGTGTTTGAGGACTGAGGAAAAAGTTCTTGGCGGTGTGTTATCGCTGATGCTTCTGCTGATTGGTATAGATGATTAAAAAACCTCTTTTTACATGGAGCTGGTGTCAATGCTGATATTGCTGCTGAAGGAGAGAAGCTGAAACTATCATAATGACCAAAAGCAAAAAAGAAAAGAATTTTATCTTTATATGTTTTGCTCGTAATTATTAGTTTTTGTTACCCATGTTGTCCAAGTTAAATTGCAGTGTGAAACTGTTGGAGTTAATTAGAATATATGCATTGATGTCTATGATAGTAAATGAAACTGCTCCACATTTTCCCCATTTTTTCTTTTGTCCGAGTTCATTGCAGTGCTTTCAGATGAACCCATATATATATATATATATATATATATATATATATATATATATACGTATTTACGTTCGTGCGATGCACGGATATCTTTAGTGGCAGTCAAGGTTAAGGAATGGAGACTCTATTGAATCTATTTATTTTGAAAATTATACTATACAAGTAGGGCATAAATAATTTTATGGATATATAGTAGAGTCTGAAAGATGGAGAAGAGAGTTGTAGATTAATTTGTATTACTCCATTTAGTTTTTATGTATGAACTTTCTATGGGTTTACTTTGGATTAGAGTTTAAATCTTCAAAGTAGTAGGTGCATAGCTTTAGTCTTCTATGGTTATCCATATTGTGTTCTACTCAAATTTTAATTTAATCGAATCTACAGATATTGTACCTGATCATCAAGTGCACAATTAATCATATGATTTCAATCCTTGTATAAATGTTTAAATTAATTAAGTGATAAATTTGGTCACAAATTTCCAGTTAGTTTTGAAGTACTAAATATCAATGTCGGAAATCTAGCTTAGGAAAGAATTCAAAGTGAAATTAAACTCTTAAAATATTCATCATAATGTTATTTTAGGGGATTGGATTTAAAAACTATGGCTTTTAGCGAATGAAGGTTCCAATGCTATTGCAAATTGGATTTGGAAGCCTTCTATTTAGAAGAATAAAGCAAATTAAAGAGGTCGAAAGAAGATTTTGCTCGTTGCTGTTTGTTTCATATCATTGGTATTTATACAATAGTTTTAGTGGCCTCTCTTCACCCAAACACTCCATAAACCTAATAGACACATTCTACGATATGGTTACATAAATATACACAGACTCTTTTGCACAACAACTTAAAAGCTATAGCTATATGTAACGACATAATAGGTTTTCTGTGTAACTGTGACACTCCGGCCCGTCGTCACGTGAGTAACCGTCCCATTTCTCCCATATTGTGTTTCTCTATGATTCATTATCGGTATTTGAGGTGATCGAGTCGAATTGGATTGGTTTTAGATGGAAATGAGACACTTAGTCTCTTAAAGGAAAGCTTGTTTTGAAAAAGTTAACCGGAAGTTGACTATTTAGTTAGAGAGATCGGATGTGAATTCCGGTGTTTCGGTTAGCTTCGGGGAATGATTTGTGATTTAGAAGCGCGATCAGAATTGATTTCGGAGGTCCGGTGTAGAATTAGGCTTGAATAGACGAAGTTAGTATTTTGGCGAATTCCGGTTGGTAGGTGAGATTTTGATCCGGGGGTCGGAATGGAATTTCGAGAGTTGCAGTAGCTCCGTTAGGTGATTTTGGATGTGCGAGTAAAATTTCAGGTCATTTGGAGGTGTTTTGGTTGGGTTTTTGATTGAATGCGTTTTTCGGAAGTTTTAAAGAAACTTAGGCTTGAATCCGATGTGAATTGATGATTTTAGTGTTGTTTGATGTGTTTTGATGATTGGAACAAGTTCTTATGATGTTTTCGGATATGATGGTGCCTTTGGTTGAGATCCCGGGGGCCTTGGGGTGATTTCGGGTGATCAAACGGATCATTTTTGGACTTGTGGCCGGCTTGAGGTGAGTAATTGATGTAAATGCTGCTCTGAGGGTTTGAAACCCCGGACTTTCACATCATAACGCTATATTGAGGAGTGACACGCATTCTACGATGAGTGTGAGGTTGTTTGTTGATGGGGAATTGTGACTAGGTCCATCCCGAGTGTTATTTCCACTATATTGGTGATTGAGACACATATCTTATCACTGTGAATTAGGATTATTGCCATGTTTGGGGCCTTGTGCCGACCTGTAGAATCCATAAAAGATTTTCATTGGCTTTCCTCACTTGTTTGCTTAAATTATATTCTCAGTCGTGTTTTCAACTATTGAATAAAATAAGAACCGTGTTTTTAATCATGAATATTAAATGAAAAGGATATGAGGGCTGACATCCCTTTAGTATGTCATGCCCGAGTGGCTGTGAACTTATTTGACTGAGATGGGTCTAGGACCCGATAGTGAGGGTGATTTTCCTTGTTATGGATCGGGCTGCACGCCGCAACGATGATATATTCATATTGAGGCCAAAAGCCTGTTGGACGCCACGAGATGGCTGATATTGCGCTTGGGCTGTAGGAGCCCCTTCGGAGTCTGTACACACCCCCAGTGAGCGCCGTCGATGTTAAATAAGTGGAGCGGGCTGCACGCCGCAGCGGGTACCAGAGTGTACTGTTATATGTGCTGCATCTTATCATGCATTCTTTTCCTTAATTGTATTATTGTTTACATGTTTACACTGATATTGATCTGGACTGTTAGATATAGGTTACCTTGTGCATTTCTGTGATTTCTTACTTTCAGACTGTATTTATGTTTATTACTCATTGGGTCGGAGTACTCACTTTACTCCCTGCACCTTGCGTGCAGATCCAGGTTCTTCTCAGGCAGAGTAGATCCAGTTTGGACGAGCAGAATTAGGTTTTCGGGAGCATCGAGGTAGCTGCACTGCGTTCGCAGACTTATATCTCTCCTCTACCCCCATCTTTTATTTCCTTGTTATAAGATTTTAGACAAACTTTGTAGTAGGATGTCATTCTATATTTAGAGGCTCATGTTCGTGACACCGGGTCCATGGTTGGGCTGTATTTTGTATTTTGTTAAACTTCCGCGTTTTATCAGTATTTCTTGATCTTGACTTAAAATGGTTTTGGTGATTCGCTGTTTTATCTATCTAACCCTGGTTATCAATTGGTTTAAGTATTGGAAATGGTCGGGCTTGCCTAGTAGTGTGCTGGGCACCATCATGACTGGGTTGAAATCGTGACAAGTTGGTATCAGAGCTAGGTTACTTGGTCTCGCGAATCATGAGCCGGTTTAGTAGAATCTCGTGGATCGGTACGAAGAAGTTTGTATTTATCCTCGAGAGGCTGCAGAACCTTTAGGAAAACTTCAAATTCTTGAAATTCTTATCGTGCGACTTTATTGATCCGAGAACTAAATTTCTGTATTCTATTCAATCGCAGATGGCGAGAACCCGTGCTACTGGACGTGGTGGACAACCACCATTACCACCCACTAGAGGCCATGGGCGCGGTCGTGGTCGAGGCAGAGCAGCAGGGGCAGCACCTGCAGATCCTCCAGTTGCCCCCGTTCAGGACCAGCCTCCAGCTGTAGAGACTCCAACAACACCTGTTCAGGCACCAACTGTGCCTATTGTGATTCCGGGTCTTCAGGAGGCCCAAGATCAGATTCTATTAGTTTGTACTGGCCTGGCTCAGACAGTCTCAGCCACTACTGCCGCAGCTACCTCACAGACCGGGGGTGGACATTAGACCCCCACTGCTCGCACGCCTGAGCAGGTAGTGCCGGGTTTGCAGACACCAGAGGCGCCACCAGCTCAGCAGGTTACACCAGTTCAGCCGGTTGCCCCGGTTCAGGGTGATGTGGTTCCAGCTATGCCAGACGATGAGCAGCGTCGTCTTGAGAGGTTCAATAGTCTCTCACCTCCTACTTTCAGTGGTGTTCCGGGCAAGGATGCCCAGGGTTTCCCCGACAAGTGTCGACGTATGCTTCGGACAGCAGGGATCTTGGAGTTGAGCGGGGTATCATTTACTACCTTTCATTTCTCAGGAGCAGCCTTCACTTGGTGGGAGGCATATGAGCGGCGTAGGCCGCTAGGTGCATCGACTTTGTCATGGCAGGAGTTCTCCACCCTCTTCCTGGAGAAGTGGGTACCGTAGTCTTAGAGGGAGGAGCTGCGTAGACAATTCGAGTGGCTTCGTCAGGGAGATATGACCGTGTCTCAGTATGAGGTGAGATTTTCTGAGTTGGCTCGTTATGCTCCATGGATGGTCCCGACTGATCGGGAGAGGATTAGGAGGTTTGTGGACGGACTCATTTATCCGATCCGTATTCTGATGACTCGAGAGAGGATTCTGAGTCATACCTTTGAGGATGCAGTTGATATTGCTCGTGATATTGAGACGGCTCGCCGTCTGGAGAGAGAGGATAGAGAGGCCAAGAGGCCTCGAGGATCGGGTAGCTTCAGTGGTGCCCCGTCTAGGGGCCAGGTTCAGCAGACCAGAGGTCGTTCTTTCAGGCCTCACCGGTCAGCTCGTCCTGAGTATCGCGGGGCATCTTCAAGCCGCGGTCATCAGGGTTTCCAGCAGGGCCAGTCTTCACTTAATGCCCTCCTAGCTCAGAGCTCATCATATGCCCTTTCAGCTCAGGGTTCTTCTGCGCAGAGCACATCGGCTGGTCATTCCGGTGCGAGGGGTTCCCTTCAGTCCCCTTCTCCAGCACCGGGTAGTTGCTACGAGTGCGGTGAGTTTGGCCACATGAGGAGACAATGTCCTCGGCATCGTGGTGGTCGGTCTCAGCAGAGGGATCAACCCTCCTCTTATACTCCATCTACTTCAGCACTCTCATAGTCAGGTAGGGGTGGGGTCCAGTTAGCTAGGGGCCGCCCTAGGGGTGGAGACCGATCTGGTGGTGGTCAGGCTCGATTCTATGCTCTCCCAGACAGGAGGGACGCCATTGCATCAGATGTTGTTATCACATGTATTATCTAAGTCTGCCACAGGGACGCTTCTATTTTATTTGATCCCGTATCTACATACTCTTATGTCTCTTCATATTTTGCCCATCATCTGGGTACGGCCCGAGGGTTTCTTGATTTACCTGTGCACGTATCTACCCCGGTGGGTGATACTACTGTTGTGGACCATGTGTATCGGTCCTGTCTTGTTACTATTGGGGGTATGGGGACCCGAGTTGATTTATTTCTTTTGAGCATGGTAGACTTCAATGTTATTCTGTGCATGGACTGGTTATCTCCGTGTCATGCTATTCTGGACTGTCATGCAAAGACAGTCACCTTGGCTATGCCGGGTGTTCCGAGGATTGAGTGGCGTGGTATGACTGATTATGTACCTAGCAGGGTGATCTCTTTCTTAAAGGCCCAGTGGATGGTTGGGAAAGGTAGTTTATCGTATTTGGCATTTGTGAGAGATGTCGGAGCTGAGACTCCTAGTCTTGATTCGGTTCCCGTTGTGAGGGATTTCCCTGATGTATTTCCAGCAGACCTACCAGGCATGCCGCCGGACAGGGACATTGATTTTGGTATTGACCTGGTGCGGGGCACTCAACCCATCTCTATTCCTCCCTATCGTATGGCACCAGTAGAGTTAAAGGAGTTGAAGGAGCAGCTTTAGGAACTCCTAGATAAGGGGTTCATTCGCCCTAGTGTGTCACCGTGGGGTGCACCGGTCTTATGTGTGAAGAAGAAAGATTGCACAATGAGAATGTGCATTGACTACAGGAAGTTGAACAAGGTGACAGTGAAGAATAAGTATCCACTACCACGTATTGATAATTTGTTTTACCAGCTCCAAGGAGCAAGGGAATTCTCTAAGATTGATATCCGTTCAGGCTATCACCAGCTGAAGATTAGGGATTCTGATATTATGATTATGGCTTTCAGGACGAGATATGGGCAGTATGAGTTCTTGGTTATGTCTTTCGGGCTGACTAATGCCCCAACCACATTCATGCATCTGATGAACAACGTATTTCGGCCGTATCTGGATTCATTTGTTATGGCTTTTATTGATGATATCCTGGTGTACTCGCATAGCCAGGAGGAGCATGCTCAGTATTTGAGAGTGGTATTACAGAGATTGAGAGAGGAGAAGTTTTATGAAAAGTTCTCCAAGTGTGAGTTCTGGCTTGGTTCTGTGGCTTTTCTGGGACACGTGGTGTCCAGTGATGGTATTCAGGTTGATCCGAATAAGATAGAGGCAGTGAAGAGTTGGCCTATACCGTCCTCAGCCACGGAGATTCGGAGTTTCCTCGGTTTGGCAGGGTATTATCGCCGGTTCGTCCATGGTTTTTCATCTATTGCTTCGCCCTTGACCAAGTTAACGTAGAAGGGTGCACCATTTGTATGGTCGGACGAGTGCAAGGAGAGCTTTCAGAAGCTCAAGACAGCTTTGACCACAACTCCAGTGTTGGTTTTGCCATCAACTTCAGGTTCTTACACCGTGTATTGTGATGCTTCGAGAGTTGGGATCAGATGTGTGTTGATGCAGGAGGGTAGAGTTATTGCATATGCTTCTCGTCAGTTGAAGCCCCACGAGAAGAACTACCATGTACATGATTTGGAGTTGGCTGCCATAGTTCATGCTTTGAAAATTTTGAGGCACTATTTATATGGCGTATCATGTGAGGTGTATACTGATCATCGCAGCCTTTAGCATCTGTTCCAACAGAAGGATCTTAATTTGAGATAGCGGAGATGGCTTGAGTTACTCAAGGACTATGATATTACCATATTGTATCACCCGGGGAAGGCCAATGTAGTGGCCGATGCTTTGAGCCGGAAGGCGGTTAGTATGGGTAGTTTGGCATACATTCCAGTCGGGGAGAGGCCTTTTGCAGTTGATGTCCAGGACTTGGGCAATCGGATGGTGAGATTAGATATTTCAGAGCCTAGTCGGGTGTTGGCTTGTGTGGTTTCTCGGTCTTCCTTGTATGAGCGCATCATAGAGCGCCATTATGATGATCCACATTTTCTTGTCCTTAAAGACAGGGTCCAGCATGATGATGCCAGAGATATGACTATTGATGATGATGGTGTGATGAGGATTCAGGGCCAAATTTGCGTGCCCAATGTGGATGGGCTTCGGGAGTTGATATTAGAGGAGGCCCATAGCTCGCGGTATACTATCCATCCAGGTGCCGCGAAGATGTATCAGAATTTGAGACAACATTACTGGTGGAGGAGGATGAAAAAGGATATTATGAGTTATGTAGCTCGGTGTCTCAACTGTCAGCAGGTCAAATATGAGCATCATAGGCCCGATGGTGTACTTCAGCGGATGGATATTCCAGAGTGGAAGTGGGAGAGGATTACTATGGATTTTGTGAGTGGTCTCCCTCGTACCTCGAGGAAGTTTGATTCGATTTGGGTGATTGTGGATCGGCTGACCAAGTCCGCGCACTTCATTCCGGTGTGTACCACCTATTCTTCAGAGCGGTTAGCAGAGATTTTCATCTGGGAGATTGTTCGGTTGCATGGGGTTCCAGTTTCTATTATCTCAGATAGGGGTACTCAGTTTACTTCCCAGTTTTTGAGGACTTTTCAGTGAGAGTTGGGTACACAGGTAGAGTTAAGCACAACGTTTCATCCTCAGACGGACGGGCAGTCCGAGCGTACCATTCAGATATTGGAGGACATGTTTAGTGCCTGTGTTAATGATTTTGGGGGTTCTTGTGCTGAGTTTTTACCGCTTGCAGAGTTTGCTTACAACAACAGTTATCAGTCCAGCATTCAGATGGCACCGTATGAGGCCTTATATGGGAGACGGTATAGATCTCCGGTTGGTTGGTTTGAGCCCGGCGAGGCTAGGCTATTGGGGACAGAATTGGTCCCAGATGCCCTAGTAAGTGAAAGTGATCCAGGAAAGACTTCGTACAACTCAGTCGCGTCAGAAGAGTTATGCAGACCGAAAGGTTCGAGATGTATCTTATATGGTGGGCGAGAAGGTCTTGTTGAAGGTTTCGCCTATGAAGGGTGTTATGCGGTTTGGAAAGAAAGGGAAGCTGAGTCCGAGGTTCATTGGGCCTTTTGAGATACTTAAGAGGATTGGGGAGGTGGCCTATATGCTTGCTTTGCCGCCTAGCTTGTCGGGGGTTCATCCAGTATTTCATGTATCTATGCTCCGGAAGTATGTTGGGGACCCGTCTCATGTTTTAGACTTCAGCACAGTTCAGTTGGATGGTGATTTGACATTTGATGTGAAGCCAGTGGCTATTCTGGTCGTCAGGTTCGGAAGTTGCGATCGAAGGATATAGCTTCAGTGAAGGTACAGTGGAGAGGTCGGCCTATGGAGGAGGCTACTTGGGAGACCGGGCGGGAGATACGGAGCAAATATCCTCACTTGTTTGAGGCTCCAGGTATGTTTCTTGACCGGATCAAGGACGAGCGTTAGTTTTTGTTGGGGAGGATGACGACCCGGCCCGTCGTCACATGAGTCACTGCCCCATTTCCCCCATATTGTGTTTCTCTATGATTCATTATCGGTATTTGAGGTGATCGAGTCGAATTGGATTGGTTTTAGATGGAAATGAGACACTTAGTCTCTTAAAGGAAAGCTTGTTTTGGAAAAGTTAACCGGAAGTCGACTATTTAGCTAGAGAGCTCTGATGTGAATTCAGGTGTTTCAGTTAGCTTCGGGGAATGATTTTTGACTTATGAGTGCGATCAGAATTGATTTTGGAGGCCCGGTGTAGAATTAGGCTTGAATTGGCGAAGTTAGTATTTTGGCGAATTTTAGTTGGTAGGTGAGATTTTGATCCGGGAGTCGGAATGGAATTCCGAGAGTTGTAGTAGCTCCGTTAGGTAATTTTGGATGTGCGGGCAAAATTTCAGGTCATTTGGAGGTATTTTGGTTGGGTTTTTGATTGAATGCATTTTTCGAAAGTTTTGAAGAAACTTAGGCTTGAATCCGATATGAATTGATGATTTTAGTATTTTTTGATGTGTTTTGATGATTGGAACAAGTTCGTATGATGTTTTGGGATATGTAGGTGCCTTTGGTTGAGGTCCCGGGGGCCTTGGGGTGATTTCGGGTGATCAAACAGATCATTTTTGGACTTGTGGCCGACTTGAGGTGAGTAATTGATGTAAATGCTGCTCTGAGGGTTTGAAACCCCGGACTTTCACATCTTAATGCTATATTGAGGCGTGATACGCATTCTACGACGAGTGTGGGGTCGTTTGTTGATGGGGGATTGTGACTTGGTCCATCCCGAGTGTTATTTCCACTATATTGGCGATTGAGACGCATATCCTATTACTGTGAATTGGGCTTATTGCCATGTTTGGGGCATTGTGCCAACCTGTAGAATCCTTAGAGGATTTTCATTGGCTTTCCTCACTTGTTTGCTTAAATTATACTCTCAGTCGTGTTTTCAACTATTGAAATAAAATAAGAACCGTGTTTTTAATCATGAATATTAAATGAAAAGGATATGGGGGCTGAGATCCATTTAGTATGTCATGCCCGAGTGGCTGTGAACTTATTTTACTGAGATGGGTCGAGGACCCGATAATGAGGATGATTTTTCTTGTTATGGATCGGACTGCACGCCGCAGTGATGATATATTCATATTGAGGCCGAGAGCCTGTTGGACGCCACGAGATGGCTGATATTGCGCTTGGGCTGTAGGAGCCCCTCCGGAGTCTGTACACACCCCCAGCGAGCGTCGTCGACGTTAAATAAGTGGAGCGGGCTGCACGCCGCATCGGGTACTAGAGTGTACCGTTATATGTGCTGCATCTTATCATGCATTCTTTTCCTTAACTGTATTGTTGTTTACATGTTTACACTGATATTGATCTGGACTATTAGATATAGGTTACCTTGTGCATTTTCGTGATTTCTTACTTTCAGACTGTATTTATGTTTATTACTCACTGGGTCGGAGTACTCACTTTACTCCCTACACCTTGCGTGCAGATCCAGGTTCTTCTCAGGCGGAGTAGATCCAGTTTGGATGAGCAGAGTTAGCTTTTCGGGAGTATCGAGGTAGCTGCACTGTGTTCGCAGCCTTAGATCTCTCCCCTCTACCCCCATATTTTGTTTCCTTGTTATCGGATTTTAGACAGACTTTGTAGTAGGATGTCATTCTATATTTAGAGGCTCATGTTCGTGACACCGGGTCCATGGTTGGGCTGTATTTTGTATTTTGTTAAACTTCTGCATTTTATCAGTATTTCTTAATCTTGACTTAAAATGGTTTTGGTGATTCGCTGTTTTATCTATCTAACCCTGGTTATCAATTGGGTTAAGTGTTGGAAATGGTCGAGCTTGCCTAGTACTGTGCTGGGCGCCATCATAACCGGGTCGGGGTCGTGACAGTAACACAAAGTGGGAGCTTAGTCGACCAAAAGTTTGACCCAAAATCTAAAACCATGCACTCATCAAGAGCTTTTGGTGATGAACTCTGACATTTTAAAATTTATCATAACTTTTACAATTGAAGTAGTATGAGTCATATGACTCCATGTTGGAATTGGAAAATTCTTTGTATGACTTTTATTTAATTTTGCTTTGAACTGGCTGATTTTTTAAATTCAGAGTAACAATAGGAGTCGTTGACTAACTTAATTATGAAAATATCGACCAAGCAGGTTTAGTTTTAGGGTTCTAATTTAATTGTTAGTTAAATATAAATTCCTAGTTATTAGGAAAAATCTCAAATATATATCATATCCAGTATGAAATTGCTTTTTGAAAGAAATAAAATAGTTTTCAAAGGGTAAAAATACTTTTACTGACACACCTTGTTTAGAAAATAATGAAAAAAGAAAATTAATTCAGAATCTGATAGAAAGTGGATGTCTTTAAGAGGGATGAAGGCGTCAAAGTTCAACAATCAAATTTAGGAGTGGATATTCAATTCTACTCCATTCAGTTTTTTTCATTTTTCAAATTCAAAATATTTCAAACTAAAAACCTATTTGAAATAGTGTTTTGACCTAACGATGATTTACTTGTTACTTAAGGAATTTTAGACTGTGCATTTATGTAAAACTCTATCTTTATTTTGGTGTGTGTTTTTACCAATACAACCAATTGATTTATGGTAAGTTATTACTAATATTTTAAGGCTAATTTGGTAAACCGACATTATATTCATGCTTTTATAATAATATAGATATAAATAGATATAGATATAGATATATAAATATAAAGCTGGGCAATAGGTGAGCTGATGTGGTACTCTCATATGCCAGATTTTCTATTTATCTTTTTTCTCACCATTTTGCCCTTTTCTTTTTATTATATACACCTTTTCGAAAACGTGGCCCTATACGTACTAGAAAATCCAACGGGCAACAGTTCACTCTTTTACGAAAGTTGCTAACGGTTACACTGGATATAATATTAATTAATTCCAATTTTAATATAATACTCAATTATTAAGTCAATATAAGCTGTCATTTCTTAATACTCACCATTGCTTTTATTTCCGTTAAGAACAACAAAGAGGAATAAAGGTGCCGTTTCAGAATTGATAAGCCAATCAAAAATGACTGTAGTCAGCAGCGATGCTTTATCCAAGAAAATTCTTATTGATCAAGTAATATAGAAGGATTATTAGATACATATTTTAGAAATATATTCGTTTATGCGGATTAGAATATAGAAGCTTCAACATTCCTTCTGATATAATGTTGATTCAATTGGAAATGAGTTGAATCTCGGATTCGCTCTCAAGATGTTAAAAACCCTTCTCTTTCGTTGTTTTGTAATATCCTCACATCCTTACCTCTCTTACTTCTTTACAGCTACTCCATAATCCCAACATGAACACATATCAATCTGAGTCTCATAATACAAACCAAACTACTGAACCTCCTGACATAGGATCTATGCAAATAGGTGATACTTCTCCTACCTCTCAACCAAAAACTTTTCTCCAAACTCTCTTAGTTGACAAACACCTTTCTCCAAGCCTAGCTAATCCCAATACCCCAGCACTTACCACTGACTTAACGGATGAAATTACTGTACACAATGATAACGATGATAACTTTATTCCTATTACTACGAATGACAAATCTCGTCTATACGAACCTTGGAAATATTCGATTATTATCAAGTTGTTTGGAAGAAAGATTGCCTATCATATTCTAAAAAATAAACTCCTAGACCTTTAGAAGCCAACGGAGGAACTTCCTCTCATTGACCTAGGTTCAGATTTCTTTCTTATAAAATATCAGAAAGAGGAGAATATGATTAAGGCTCTACATGGTGGTCCGCGGTTTGTTCTAAGGCACTTTTTATCTGTTCGTCGATGGGAGCCAAAGTTCGTTGCTTCATCTACTCAACTTACATACTCTGCTTTATGGGCAAGGCTCCCTGAACTGCCGACGGAGTTCTATGATCTGGAAATACTCCAACGTGTTGGGTCAAAATTGGGAAAGCTACTTAAGATCGATTCATGTACCTCGTCTACAACTAGAGGAAGATATGCAAGAATTTGTATTGAAGTGCCATTGGAAAAGCCTCTAAAAACTCACGTTAACCTGGGCCACCATAAGCAACTAATTCAATATGAGGGTCTTAACCTACTTTGTATGACTTGTGGGGGATTTGTCCATGCCAAACAAAACAGTTCGACGACTGTCTCTTCACCTATAGAGGTAACCACTTCGTCACCTCAACTACAGGCTGCTGAAGCACAAGGTAAAGAGTGGAATATCGTGGATTTTACAAAAAGAACAAACTACGCAACAAGGAACTTCAAACCCTCCATGAACAAGGCGATTGCAGTAGCTGCATCACCAAGGTAGCCCCTTGATCCAGGTAAGTACCCTAACTCTTTCAGACCTCATTTGGGCTGGCCCAATTCTAAAAACATTTTACCCACCAAGCCCAATACAGAGAGTCTTAATAGGTTTGGTTGGTTAGTCCACTTGGACCCAACTAATGAAGGGTTGCCTAGTTTTCATGCGAGTCTTGTTAATGAGACTCTTAAAGTAGTAGAAAATAGCCCAATAAATTCTTCACCGGATCAATTTCCCTAGAATAGGAAATCAATACCTTATATAGACTTGCCACCTCCTACTACTAATCAAAGAGCTGCTTCTAAAATAATTACGGCTCTACAGTTATCACCAATATCCCTTCCATGTCTAGAATCTGCTGTCTCACCTCTTACTCAAACACAACCACATAAGCAGACTACTCCACGTAATACATCTGCCGCCTCTTTCTATAAATATAGCCTTGACAAATCCTCTACAACTTTGTCCCTAATTGCCACGTCCTTACCACTAGTAAGCCAAAACACCTCACTCTTGCATGCTACAGTGCATGCAGATAATGTAAACCAAAATCACACTCCTTCGAACTAGCATAATGATTACACTTCATGTGAAGACCACTCTTCTTCCACTCCGTTACCTATTACACCCACCTCTTCCACACCTTCTCCAGCTAATCAAGACTTCATAAACCCTTCTAAAACTGCTCCTCAAATACAGTCTTACTCACAAAATACTACCACTAACTCTAAGGATGCAACGTCCTTCCTTCCCAAACACCACTCACTATATGTCCATGTAGGAGAACATCCAAACAAATAATCAACTCTTCCACCTTCCCAGAATGATCATGCAGGGGATACAGTTTCCACACATCTCAATCCCGATGGTCTACACTTCTCACATCATCTCCACAGACCAACCATTCGAGTCCTGGTTGGAGATGGGCTTACAGGGCTATGCCCTGACATTCACTATGGAGTTGAACGGTCAAGAGATTGTTCTACTCATACAAAATCCATCCCATCTAGCGGAGATTGTAACGGAAGGTATGCGTCTGGGGATGGATGCTTGTGAGCACGTGATTTTTGCCCCAAGCAAATTATTCCAAAAATATATGCAAAAATAATTTTTTGTGTGAAAATTTGTTGATAATTGTATGGAAATACTTGGATTTGTTTTATCTTTGAAAATATAATAAAGCAAAGAAAATCGAAACAAAGTACCATTTTTTGTATTAATTAGAAAATACCAAAAATA
>MDKF010501090.1:0-30036 GCA_026770625.1 Nicotiana glauca | reverse complement strand
ACATAACCAGATTAATGCTGACCATTAATCTCCTATTTCTATTTACATACAACTACTGGTCTACACTATGTCATAGTAGGTAACTATACTAAGGAAAATTGTGTATGCTCTCCAATTCCTTTTGCCATTTAGCTTTGTTCCTCCCGTGAATGTGTATATGTATACCAATTTCCTTGCATAATTCATCCATATTATATCTGCCTTTGTTGAATCTAATCGAATTCTTTCACGCCAAATGCAATATACCACCATTGCAAAAGTTGCTATAGTTACTTCTGCTTTACACTTTTTGCTTCTTGCTTGACTGTTGATCCAAAAGAGCTCATTCTGCCAGCTTCCTATTTTCCTTGTGATTCTAAGACATCTCAATAGTCTGTCCCATCAGTTGTTTGTTTTTGGACAACCAAAATACAAATGATCCAAATCTTCCATGTTGGCTGAACATAACACATAGTCTAGTGGGCCTTGTATTCCAAAATTCATAAGCATGTCCACTGTTGCTAGCCTTTGATGAATAGGCAGTCACAGGTGGAACTTGAATCTAGAATGAACATGTGTGTGTAGATGAGGACTTTTCCATATAACTTTTGGGAATGTAGGCTGCATCTGAACATATGCTTTGTGGATTTGGAATTTCCCTGCCTTGTTAGTGTCTCCAATGTGGTTGTAACATGTTGTCCCAGTTTCATTTGCTTCACATCCTCTCTTGCCTAAATGATTTTCCTGATCACCAATGCTACTGCTTTGGGTGACTCCATTTCTGCAATATCTCTATTCTTTATATAATAAGTTTGAGCCCATTTGATCCACATTGCATCTTTCTTCATAGCCAATGCCCAGAAATGTTTCATTAATGCTACTTTATTCCATAACTCCATGTTTATAATATTCAAACCTCCTGTAGCTTTAGGTTGACATAGCTTGTCCCATGCGATCAAAGCTTTCCTTGAGTATTCTGTTGAGCCAGTCCACAGAAAGCTTCGACATATTGCTTCTATCATCTTCATGATCTTCTTTGGAAATAAAAAAAGTTTGAGCCCAATATGTTTGTATGCCAAACAACACATACTTGATCAATTGAAGTCTTCCTGAGTATGAAAGCAGCCTAGCTGACCAGCATCTTACCCTTTCAGTGATATGTGGTAGACATTGGTGAATGTTTAGCTTTCTTGTTGACAATGGAACTCCCAGATAATTAAAGGGCAAGGAACCCTCTGTATATCCAGTAAGTTCTAGAATTTTCTCCTTTATGTGTTGTGCCACCCGAGTAAAATATATGGAAATCTTTTCTGCATTTGCTTGAACTCCAGAGGCAGCTGAAAATCTATTAAAGGAATGTTGTATTTTAGTAACTGAGTTGAAATCACCCCTGCAAAACATTAACAGATCGTCAGCGAAACATATGTGAGTTGCTCTCAGCTTCTTTCACTTTGGGTGGAACTTGAATTCCTTTTGTGTTTCCATTTGTTTCATCTCCCTTTGGAAATATTCCATTGCAACCATAAAAAGGTAAGTGGATATTGGATCTCCTTGCTTTATTCCTCTCTTGGCTTGGAAAGGTATGGTCAAATCTCCATTTAGAACCAAGGAATAGGACACTGTTGTCATATATTCCATTATCCATAGAATGAATTTCTGGGGGAAGCCAAGGTTAGCAAGCATGTATTTGAGGAACTGCCAATCTAGTGAGTCGTAGACTTTTCTTAGGTCCACTTTGAGAACATATCTAGGAGACAAACCTTTCCTATTATAGCCATTGAATAGTTCATGACTAAATAGGGTATTATCAACAATGCTTCTCCCTTCTATAAAAGCAGACTCTGCTTTCCCTATTATGAATTCAATCCCCCTTTTAGTTCTTTTAGTCAGAATCTTTGCTATGATTTTGTACACAGTAGTGCAGCAAGCAATAGGTCTATAATCTTTCACTGTTGTAGGAGCTAGAACTTTTGGGATCAAGGTTATAGTTGTACAGTTCCATACTGGTTTCATCTTGCCTGTTTGAAAGAAGTATTTCACAGCATCATATATATTTTGTCTGACTACCTGCCAATGATTTGTGAAGAATTCTACTGGAAATCCATCAACTCTAGGGACCTTATCATTTGTCATGTCCATCACTGCTTCATCTATTTCAGCACATGTGATTTCCTGAATTCGGTCACGTTGTTGTTGCATTGAGAGGCACTCTCCTTCTTTGATGACTTTGGTATTAGGGCATGGCTTTAGACCAGTCTCTTTTCCCATAAGTTGTTTGAAGAAACAAATGAATTCCTCCTCTACTACTTTAGGGTCAGTGATTTTAGCTCCCATTTCATTGTATACAGAAGTAATAATGTTCTTTCTTGCTCTAATCTTTAGCTATGCGTAGAAGTATTTGGAATTTAAGTCTCTATAGTCAATCCAATTCACCCTAGCATTCTGTCGTAATATTTTTTCCTCTATGATACTCCACTTCTCTAGATCATAGAGAGTTTGCTTTTCCTGATCTATCCAAACCTGGTTGAAAGGATCTAATATCATATTGGCCTGTGTACACTCCAGTTTCTGTCTGATTTGGATCAATCTCTATGAGTATCTTGCCATCTCCCTGTTCAAACTTCTAGTCTCACCTTTTAGTTTTGTAACTTCAGCCGAATACCTGACATAGGATCATTTTCCATCTTCTATTTCCAAATCCTTTGTACACCAAGCTTAAACTCCATGTGCTCCATTGTTACCATGTACAACTTGAATGTTTTGGGGTGTATACTCCTTCTTTTTCATATTTGGATCACTATAGGTGAGTGATCAGATACACCAGGCTCTAAACAATCAGCTTCTACATGCCCATACACTTTGTCCATTCAAAATTGCCAAATGCCCAATTTATCTTGCTATATACTCTATTATCTACACTTTGCTTATTACACCAAGTGAAGAACGAACCCTTTGTTCTCAGTGGGGTCATTTGCATATTGTTTATACACTCCTTGAACTCCCGCACTTCATTTATAGTGACTGGTTGTCCTAACATATCATCAGTGGTTAGGACATTGTTGAAGTCACCACTTATGAGCCATGGCATTTGTGTCTGTCACCCTAGCTGATGTAAACTATTACATAGTATATCCCTTTCATGTAGTTTGTTCCTGGCATACACTACAGTCTACAAAATCCTATAACCAGTCACAGGATCTATTACTAGGCAGTGAATGAATTGTTCATGGACTTGAATTGTGTTAACTATCAAATTTGTTCTCCAAACTAGCCAAATTCTTCCATTCTCAGCTTCAGTATAGTTGTAGCAGCATCCCCAGTCCTTTGCTAACTTATACAAAATATTTTTTGCTTTATTTTCTTTTACTCTAGTTTCTAGACATCCAAGGATATCTATCTTATTCTTTTACAGAAAGATTCTCAGTTCCTTCTGCTTATGGAGCTTGTTCAGCCCCCTTATGTTCCAGGTACAGATTATCATGGTGGTTTGTGTATATGATCAGAGCTATTCACCCCTCACTGTACACCACATTCTTCCAAAATTGAAAATATGTTGGAGGTGCTAGCTTCATCATTTCTCACCTGCTGACCTGCAATAGTCTGTCTTTCAGTTTTCTCCTTTCTTTGCATCATCATACTTCCTTGTTTAGGCTCATCTTCTGAAATCTGCTTATCTTTGGCAGGTGGAGGTTGTGTTTCCTTTTCCTCTCCATTCACCTCCTCATGTCCTTACTGTGGTTTTGGCTTCCATTCCTGAATGACTTTCCTTCCCCTGCCCCTATTTCTTCTTTTTGGAATCTTGAATTCTGTATCTTCATTCTGTTTAGTTGAATTCCAGCATTCAATACTATCATGACCAAAGTGTAAGCAATCATTGCAGAACTTTGTCCTCCATTCATACACTATTTTCTGTTGTCTAGTTCCAGTAGGGGTAGCAATCTCAATATCCTCCACTAATAGCTTTGTAATATCAACTTTCACCAACACTCAAGCATAGGAAATTTTGTTCAATTCTGTTGTGAATTTATCAGTATACAATGGCAATCCCACTGCACTTGCCACCTTGCTTAGTGCATCAGCAGCCCAATATCCAACCGATAGACTAGGTAAGTGAATCCACAAAGGTATAGTAGTAATTCATTTGGGATTAAAGTGGAAATCCCTCTCCCAGTTCTGTAGGATAAACGGCTTATTGTGGTATGAATAAGGACCATCTTGCATAACTGCATCTCTATCCTCCATTATTGTGAATCGAAATACATAATATCCATCTTGGTAATACAATATCTGAGGTTTAGTGACAAAATCCTAGACTAATTCAACATAACTCTCCATAGATTTCTCATATGGAGCATCCCCCAGTACATATCCAATTAAAGCAGTCGCCCAATGTTCCTTTAGCTCATTTACATCTTCTTCCTCAATTTGAATGACAATCTTACCATCTCGATGGCTTGGCGGAATATACTCCAGCTTCATTCCCATCTGCGAGTTCCGATTTTGATTTCTTAGCTCCTTTGCATCCGTGGGTATCTTCATCTCTATCTTGTCTGTTAGATCTGGTTCTGGAGATGGTTGTGAAGATCCCGCCTTAGAGAATTGAAGTCGTTTTGGACTGGTTGGCAATTGTTCTTTGAAATTTTGAGCTTCCATTGCAGTAACATCGATTTTACTGTTCCATTGAATATTGTTTCCTTCTTCATCCTCACTTAGATCTTATTCCTCTTGAATTGGTTGGAGTTTTGGTGGTAGAAAACTTCCAAATGTTAACGGAGTGAAATTTTGCACTGTTGAGATCACCGGGGTTGTATCCTTAATCGCCGACGTTACTAGTTTGCATCTCCTTGCCATCGCTGGTGCACGTTAGCCTCCCTTGGCTTATTATGCGCCGAAAGCATCTTTGATTTGTTCTTGCTGAAGCCTCTTGAATTTTTTCTTTTTAGATCAGGACATTCAGCTTGAACATGACCAAATCTTCCATACTCGTAGCACTTGCCATTATTTTTGTCTTGTTCATTATATTGCCTAGTTTGCCTGGGTGGCATCCTTCCTCGTCCCACAAACTTGTATCTCCTCATTAAATGATCCACGTTCCTTGATACCATGGAGATTTCTTCTGGAACAACTTCAGGGTCATCATCGATATTATTTTCTGCTTTTTCAGTTGTGTCCTTGAATGCAATTGTATTCTTCTTTTCTTCCTAGTTTGTTTTCTTGAGATGAGTTATCTCAAAAGTTATGAGTTCTCCTTAAAGTTAATCGTATGATAGGTTGTTTAGATCCTGTGATTCAAGTGTAACCACTTTTGTCTGCCAAGTAGTGGATAGACTTCTAAGAATCTTCCTAACTTGATCCCCACTTAAGTATGGTTTGCCAAAAGCTTTCAGATGATAATGATTTTGTTGAATCTGGCAAACATCTCTTAAATAGATTCTCCTTCTTTCATCTAAAAAAGTTCATAGTCATGAACCAACATGTTGATATGTGTTTACTTTACTTTACTGGTTCCTTCATACATAACTTCAAGTTTATCCCACATTTCTTTAGCTGTATCGCAACTAGGGATTTTCTCATACTCCTCCCTACTTATAGCATTGTAGAGCAGATTCCTTGCCTTACTGTTAACTTGCACAACTATCATTTTCTCCTCTATATATGAATCTATATCTTCAGTATCAGCAAGTGGTTGAGCGGCAACTTGCAGAGGATAGTTCCCCTTTTGATAACTCTCCAAACTTTAACATCATAGGCATTTGCATATATTTCCATACACACTTTTCAGTGAGAGAAATATTGTCCATTGAAGTATGGTGGTCTCACTTGCGATGTTCCTTCTTGGAAATATGCTTCGATAATAACTTGATTTGCCATGATCTTTTCTCATAAGCTGTTAAGTAAACAAATGTGAGCCTTGCTCTGATACCAATTGACAGTACAAGATTGGGGGGGGGGGGGGGTGAATTATTTATTTTTATATATTTTAACTACTACAAGTTGACTAGTTATCTAATTAGTCGACTAGATATAATAACATGATAACAGTAAGAACATGATTTAAAATGCAGAAATAAAGTGCAGTAATTAAAGATACCAGAATTTTATACTGGTTCAGATTAAATATGAATCATAGTCCAATCCCCTTGGGTTACAAGGGAGTTCTTTTTCAGTGAATGAATTTCTCGAGTACAACGTGAATGGTTTGGTTTACACCAATGGCTCAGTTCCTATATCACTTGTTTCTTTTTTATACAATGCCTCACTAATATTTTTCTCTTTTTATTCTCTAACTTGTTACACATCAGATCTAGTAGAGCTACAATATTTTTTTGTAGTAGAACAAAGAGAAGGTATTTGGTTCGATAAAACTATGTTTGTCTAAGTCATAAGGATGTGTATAAATACTTTGTCGAAGGCCATTTGCTGAAGAGATTTGACAACCCAAAAGATTTGATCCTTGGAAAGAAATTGATTTTTTCCAAGAATAAGGTTATTTGCCGTTGCTCTTCCTTGATGAGAGGACATTAATAGCTTTCCTTCCAGTTTTGTATAACGCCAGTTTACTTATTGATTTTTGGTCCTTCCAAAGATAGCATCTTGTTTGATCATCTTGCAAGATCTTCGATGCTTATTTTCCGCTTCAATCAATATTTTATTAATTTCCTTGCTGAATCTCTAGTTTGGTAATTGATTCGTTCCTTTTGATTTCTTCAATCTTTGATGCATTTCTTGAGTTCCTATGCAAAAATAGTTATAGTAGTTTTCATTATTAAAATTAAAACCTAACATTTTTTGTTGTTGTTATTTTTCTGAATTACAGGAAGAGCCTCGAAGGATTGGGCATAAGTACACCTAAATCAGTATTAGTGAATCAAAAGGGGGCAACTTTATGGGTTGAGTTGAGACTTGAGAGTTGAGAAAGAAGCTCAAAGTGATAAAACACGAAAAGAAAAACATTATGAAAAAGGTTCACCAAAATCCAGCATTGATATTATGTGAAAAGTCTAATCATCTACTCAACCTTAAGAAAAATATGGGTGGAGGAATCTAGGATATTGTTACTAACTAGTAATTTTGTTCTCGCTTCACACGATTATAAAAAAAAAATTGAAATATATCTAAATAAGTAACAATATATAAAAGAAAATTAATCTTTACTAATTAAATATTTCTTCGTGATTCTACTATGAATACTACAATGGATAAATGACATGTTAAAATTAATAAAAGTACATTTATGTTAAAAGTATTTTACACAAAGAAAAATTAAAATTTCAATTGTACTCACTTGAAAATGAAAGTCGTAACTTCAGATATAATACCTTAATTTCTATTTAATGAAGTGAATCCTCCATATTATTATAAAATTATTTAATAAATGAATGTATACTTTATAATAATTTAAAAATAAGAATAGTAGGAAGGCCATAAAAATATACTTTGTAGGGAAAAATAAAAGTAGTAACTTCAGATATAATACCTCAATTTTCATTGATGAAGTGAATCCTCCATATTAATATAGAACTGTTTAAGAAATTGAAGTATACTTTATAATAATTTAAAACTACGAATAATAAAAAGGCCATAAGTACTTCGTAAGGGGAAATTTCGTTTTTGTCTACTTAAAATAAAATAGAACAATGGAATTAAAGAGACGCTCATAAGAAAATATTTTACATATAAAGAGTATCTCAAACTAAATAGATTTATTCGTTATTTATTATCATATCAAGCCTTTGGTGCCTATATTGCTATTAGTGGCGCTTCTTTCTCTTTGGCTAATATAATATCACCATTCTCAGCCTCTATCACAAGTTTTGTATCCTCATATCCAATCACAAAATTAACTTGGCAAAAATAAGTTCATATAGAGCATTGTGGTGCTCAATAAATATTATTACATGCCAAAGATTTATCCCTTTGTTTTCAAATTAGATTAAGTTGCAATATACTAATGTTTTACTGAAATGGAATTATAACATTATGATATGAAAGAACCAATTTCATGTTGAGCATAGTGTCAATGCTTTGGTTATTATACTGTCACGGACCATAATTTTCACCGCCGCGATCGTGACTGTGCCTAAAATTTACTTGCTAGCCAAGCCAACGTTAGAACAATTTATCCATTGTTAGTAGTATAAATTAAATAAAGAGAAGAACTGAAATAATTGCAAAAATCGAAATTGAAATGGGAAAGCTGAAACAGCCATACATCTACTAAAATCCCTGAACCCGGTGTTACAAGTGCATGAGCTACTAGAGTAGTAACATACAAGGGTCTGAAATAAGTATAAAGTTGTCTGAAAGAAAATACACAGCTAGATAAAAAGGGAGGGCGACTTCAGGAGCTGCGGGCTGAGCAGCTGTACCTATACTTGTTAATCGGGCCGGGCTAGTCCGTTGACAATCTGATTCGACTTGGTTCAGCCCGGATTTAGCCCGGCACTGCAGCATTTGGGGGCAGCCTAGGACGGGTTAGGTGGGCAGCGGGTTTTAGATGAAAACTTGTTGGAAACCTGTGCACCAAACCCTCTTAGCCCGGTTACTCTTTAACAAGTTTTTATCGGGCTATAGCTCGATCCATACTGGTTTCCATTAAATTTTTTATTTTTTGCTTTCCAAACTGTTGCCAACGGTCAAATTCAAAAATGACCGTTGGCCAACGATGTATTTTTTTAGAAATGGCCATTTTAGCCTATCCCTTGGTATTTTGTGCGGACCGCAATGAAAAAGTTTTGCAAACTGTACATTGAAGGACTGCAGCCACATTAAATTTTGTCTGGTCCACAGTGCCTCAATGCAGACTGTATTGCATTTTGTGTGGTCCGTGGTGCATAAATTTAGAGAGTGGGCAGTATGAACCCCACCTTAGTGCAGACCGCAATGGATTTTGTGCGGTCCGTATTGGCCTCTGTACGATCGCACTCTGCAATAACTAAACTATCTGCAACATATTTATTTCACTGCAACTTTGAATTTCATTATGTATGTTGAGATTAACAAAGCATGACTGAATTTGTTTGCAGACAATGGTTAAATCAAGAGGCAAGGGTGCTAAACAACCAGGAAGAGGAGAGTCCTCTCGAGGTGGGAAACAAAATATGATAAAACTGATCTCCCAAGTTCGGGAAGCAATAAAAACAAAAAGGAAGGCAATCTGGGCCGCTGATAGAGCAGCTTCCCACTCTTCGGGAAGTGAGTATGAGCCCTCTCGGGAGGCATCTTTAGACTCTGTGCCAGAACTTGTTCCTAACTGGCCAGAGAGACACAAGTTGATAGACACACCTCAAGCATCCCCCAATGCTTAGGCTTCCGTACATGTATCTTCTGGGTCTTCTGAGGGCTCAACTGAATGCAGTTAGGATAAGGACTCCAACTCTCCCACAACTTCATTATCCGGAGAGGGTGCAATAGGAGAAGAAGAGGAAGTAGGAGAAGAAGGGGATGTAGTAGAAGGGGGTGAGCCTCAGGTGGGTGGGGTAACGAGAACTAGAAATGCAGAGGTGTGGCAGGACCATTTTGTGAGTGAAGTGGCATACCATAAGTTCAGAGAATGGTGGCCTGTAAGGAAATTGATTCTGGAGCAAAGTTTTGTGGATAGAGACCTCTTGCCTCACAACACCAATGTGAGTAGACAGTTCAGAGAGAGTGGGCTGGGATTACTTCATAAGCAATTGTGTGGATGCAAACGAGCACTTGGTCAAGTTATTCTACACCAATGCTTCCCACACCAAGAAGGGCACCAAAGTGACCAATCTGCGAAATCTGAAAGTACTATTTGATGGTAAATCAATAAATGACTACTTGGGCTTCAATGAGGAGGATAAATCACTGTATCTGGAGAAGATGGCATTAGGTGAGGAGGCCCGTCCTTGGTTGGCACAGTACTTGGCAATCCCAGGTACCACCCCCGATTGGTTAAATGCGGGGGTGAAGATCTTAAGGAGAAGTTTAATTGCAAGGCTAGGGGGTGGGAGACATTTGTGTGCAGCAGACTAGACCCCACTACCCACGACAACTCACTCCCTCTTCACCGGGCTGTATTGGTAGCATCAATTATGGTGGGGTACCCAACTAAAATCGAGAATGTGATATCTCGGGTTATTACATAGGTAGCGAGCGAAGGTGATAGAAACTACCCCTTGCCCAGCTTCTTAACCATGTACCTAAAGGATTTAAATGTATAGAAGCGGAAATTTGATATCAAAGTGAAAGCAAAGGCATCGTTCTTATGGTACAGCATGCAGGGTGATGACAACCCTAAGGCAATAACTACAAGGGAAAAGCCACTGCTTCAACTGGATAGGTCTGAAGAGCCAGTAGTGGTAGTGGCTCCTAATCAGCCTTCTTCCACGTCAGCGGACATGTCATCAGGTCCATCCACTTCAGCAGTTCCAGACATACCCTCCACCTCTGTGTACCCATTGACTGCTTACCGTTTGAGGCAGACCCTTCTCAGTATCAACAACTAGATGTAGATAGCTTTCTCTAAGTTCTCTGTCCTTACTACTATAGTGGCATCCCAGTCAACACATCATCTTCCACAAGTCCCACGGTCCTTTGAGGACACTCTCAAGGAGCTTCTGGAAAACTAGAAGAAGCTCCTAGACAACCAGAAATTGATCTCCAAAGCCACTTATTCACATGGGAAAGATCTCAAGGAGCTTGCAAAGGAGGCAAAGAAGATGAGAAAAACTTGGGCTTCAAAGGAGTCGGTGAGAGAGCTGAAGGTAGAGGTTGATAGGCTTAAGGCGGATCAGCTGCCTTTGGAAATGTTATTGCATGAACCACCACTAGAAACCCAGTCCCAGCCAAAGCAGGAGTTGCAGAGGCCTCCCAAGAGGCAGAGGGTGATTCCCCGTGCAAATGATGCAGTCATACAGTTGGAGGACCCGCAAGGAGATTCCTCCAGCTAGCCGTAGGAGTTAGCTTATGCCTTGGTCCAGGTCCAAGCACAGGTCCCAGTAGAGCCACAGGCCACAGGGTGCCAGTCACAGGTTCCCGAGTAGACAGAGGACCCAGGGACTTAGATTCAAGATCCCATCCGGATAGCAGACACATAGGGAGTTTCTTTTTCCTCCCTTCCCTTTTTGTGCTTCTTTTGGTTAGTTGGCATTGAGGACAGTGGATGCTTTCATTTAAGGGGGTAGCCCTACTTGGATTTGGATGATTTTACGTATAATGATATTTTATGCTTGATCTCTTTTTTTTATCTTTAGTGTGTATATAACTTTAGCATTTCATTGAACTTTTCGTACTTTTTACTTTGGGTCTGTATATAAAGTCACCTTCTTATGTATATATTCATTCTCCCTATTGTATATTCGTATAAATCTCCTCTTGTACACATTCATTTTACTTTTCGCATTTTTCATTTTTTTAGCTTCTTATTTTATGTTTGTAGCTTCTTGTTTTGAGTTTTTACAATAAGCCTTTGGTTTTATTAATGCCACGGTTCTTTCCAAAGGTGGAATTTGTGTGAACCGGGTGGGTCTTCCCCATGATGGATGGCATGACAACCTTCTCAAGGGTTTGAGTCTGTTTTTCTTTTTAGTATTTAGTTGATAAGGGTGCCTCAAGAAAAGCTTCACTTGGGCCTAACAAATTTGTCTTTGATCCCATGGTCAAAAACAAATCGTCGTGTGTAGGATGGTGAAAGTCATGACCTTGAGACTGTTATGTTGGCCGATAATCATCAAGTGATTTTTTGGAACCATTGTGTGCTCAAATCTTATCTAAAGTTGTTGTGGGCCCCCAACTTTGTGTCTTTAGCAATCCCAAAGCTTGTGTGGTGAGAATTTGAATTGTAAGTCCAAGTCCCGAGCCATTGGTCTAGAACTTACCCTGAATTTTTGTCTAGGAGAAATACTATGTGGAATTTGACTTGAGACGTGATTATAGGATCTCCTTGATCCAAATGATTGCTTGAACACTTCCATATCCTACCAATGAAAAAATCCCTAGTCAACCTTTTTTAGCCTTAAACCTTTTTCTTTCAAGAACCACGGTACAAGCCTTTACCCGTTCTAAAGATACCCTCTCTTGTCACCCGATCTTTTCTTAGCACATGAAAAAAGTATATGTTTGTCAGAGAGACGAGGATTGAAACAATGTGGTAAAAAGGCACAAAATGAAGAAAAGGAAAGGCAATGAAAAAAAAGACAAAAAGAATGTTCAAAGTAGAAATGAATAATGGGATTCAATAAAAATAAATAATGAAAGGTGTGGAAAGTTGAGAATGGAGAAAATATTTGAAATGGACAAGAAAGAGTTATAGTGTGTCTTTCTAACCCCTTAGAAAGAAGTGAAATGACTTAAAAAGTCAAGTAAATATGTGCCAAAATGAAAAAAAAAAGTGCTAAGGGGGAGATGGAACCTACTTAGACCAAACATTTCCTACCCTGAACCAAAAGCCTTCACTATGTCTCCACAATTGCCCTATATGATCTCTAGTTGAATGAAGCTTACATTAGTGGTGACTCACATAAGGGGAAAGCATATGGTACTTAGAGCCGGACTTGTTACTTTTTCTTGAGAGAGATAAGTGTATTTCCATTAACCTCGTTCTGAGTGCTAATATCTTAAAGGTGAGGTTTGCTTAAGGAGAGTCGAGAATGTTTGAGTTTGGGTTCCAAAATGACCAAAGTAATAGAATGAGTTTCTTTGATGTGTTAAGTCAACTCTTGATGCTTTTATGTCGCACTAAATCCATGGTGTTTAAAAGATTGAATGTTGTTAATGATTCGTTTGAATTGAGGGCAATTGTTAGTCCCAATTGAGGCTAGATGAGGTTACTTTAGGTAGGCTGAATTTTCTTGGAATGACTCGTAAATGGTGGATCTTATTTTGTTTGCTTGAGTACAAGCAAAATCTTACGTTTGGGAGAGTTGATAACTAGGGATTATGATGCATTTTGCACTCCTTCTAGCTTAAGTTTTGATTAGAAACGTGTACAAAATAGTCCAAAAAGGCTCACAAGTTGTGCTTGACTGTAGGTTTGATCATCAAGGTGAAAAGGTGTCAAAAACCTGCTCCAAAAGGAGTGAAACTTGCACAAGTACCAAGACAATACCAAGCTCAGCAAAACAGGGCCAGTGCAACCGCACACCATTCTATGCGGTCCGCAAGGAAGAGGTTCAGAGAGTACTTATCTCAGGCAGAAAAGCAATGCAGCCACACTCCATTCTATACGGCCCGCAACAAAGAGATTCAGAGAGTGCTAAATTCCAAGCAGCCAAGTGATGTGGCCACATATGTGCGGTCCATATTGACTTTATTACGGCCACACTCGCTTCTGTGTGGTTCGCAGAGCTCAACTTCAGAGAGTTGTCAAATGGGAGGATTAATGCCAATGCGGTCCGTGTTCCATTTTGTGCAGACTGCAACAGGAGCCACCGCGGCCGCAGTGCATTTTGTGCGGTCCGCGGTGGCCATGTTCAGAGAGCAGGATTTTTCAGCTAAGAGCCTTAGTGTGTCCACACTCAATTTTGTGCGGTCCGCACTAGCCCCACAGGGGTATTTTTGTCCAAAATTTTTGGCCTAGTATAAATAATTTCTTTTTCCATTTTTAGGTCATTAGTTAGATTCTACAGTTGAGTTGCGCTCGTGAATAGGGTTTTCTTGCCATTTGGATTAATTTTACAATAGTTTTACCATTGAATCTTCATGTTTTACTTAGTATTCAATTTAATGGCCTTATCTTAATCTATTTCTTTGTTTTCATCTACAATTATGAGTAGCTAGACCCATTAGCTAGGGTTATGGATCAACCCTAGTGTGGATAATTGATGGGTCTTGTGTTTTGATGCTTCATTGTCTATAGGTGTTTGGTATTTGGGCTAATTTAGGGTTTTAATGTTGAATTAGTGGTTGCAAACACTAGTTTATGCCTAGTAGACTTTGGCTCCTCTTGAGAAATAGGGCCTAAGTCCATGAAATTGGTCCCACAAGGAATTGGGGCGTAATCAAGAAATTGATAGCCCCAATTTAAGGGTTAAACCTAGAGATAGTAATACCCGACTTGAACCTTGATTGCTTGCAAAAATTTGCATACCCAATTGGTCTTAAGAACGTCAATTAGGGCAAAATCACTCGAGCTACCCAGAGATATAGAGTGAGTAGAATCGTGCAATGGTTATATCATACTCCCCAAATATGACAATCTAGTTTTAGACTCGAGAATCCATCAATTAGCCACCTCGGGGAAAGTCACTACCCTAGTGCCTTTTATCTATTTGAACAACTTGCAATAGCTTAATCATAGCTTTACTTGGTCTAATTTAGCATTGTAGTATTATAAAATTAGAATTAAATTCAAAACCAAAAATGTTTAGAAGTGAAATTAGGAACAAATACACACCTCGACTTTAGATAGAAACTCGACTCCAATATCTAGCTCCCTATGGAAATCGATCCCGACCTTATCGGGTAAACGCTTATTCGACCTCTTTTCCTACTCAATAGTAGTACAGGGTTGGCCTTGATCACCTACTCAGCTCGGGGAGCCGTTTCTGGTGCTACCATGCTGGGTGTTTTCTGGTGGCTTTGCTGCTGAGCAATCACCAGTTGTTGCGCTTGTATCATTTTGAAGATGAATTGAAGGTTGACCCCTTGTTCTTCCTGAGCTGGGGTTTTTGAGCTTCTTGTTGATCCCCTTGGTATATGCTTCTATTGGTGTGGGAGCTTATTTTGACGTAATGATCATCGCACGAGACCACGTCTATGAATTGGTTCTGGTGCATTTTCAGGGTTTCGTGGTGGTACACAAACACATGGAACTACCACACCATTTTCTCTGTGGTCCTCAAGATTGTTGTTTTTACGTGCGTTTATCGAGTTAGACATTTTGACCTAAAATTAAAGATCTTGTAAAATAATCACTATTATTTTTTGCCTCACGGCGTGCGCCAAACTGTTTATCTTGAAAATGGTAATTACAATCAGATTTCATTTTGTGATTATAAAAAAATGTGATTATTTTTATGCTAGTTGTTAGGCAGTAGATGCTAAGTGAGAGACTAGAAGATAAGATACGAGCTTGTAGATAGTGTAGTAACCAAACCAAATGGCTAGAAATCGGGGGCCTCGAGCTTGCGTATACGGGGCCTCGAGGTCGAGTCGGATGCCTTGCTAAAGGTGTCAATGGAGGACTAACAGTTATGATAGATTTGATGGTAGATTTTATGACCAATAAATAGAACACGATGAATATAAGTAATAAATGTAAGTAGTGAAATCAAGAGAATATGTTAATTTAGAAAATAGAGAGAATTTTCTTGTATATTTAATATTGTGTATCAGATGTGCCCACAAGATGACAAGGATCCCATTTATATATGCGGGGAAATCACAACATAGTACAAATGCATTTATTACAAAGATATGGGCCTGGTACATCCATTTAATGCCATGATATGGGTTTGAACTATCCTACTAGGCTTTGTTAACTCTTGTCACGTGCCTTGGGAACTTCACATCGATCCACCGTAGCCGCTGGCTTTACATTGCCTTTAAGCCGATCATTATTTACAGTGCCTCGAGTTCGGTCACTAAGGACACACCAGGTTAAAATCCCGAGCTGAGCTTCGAGCCTTCTGGGGGAGGTCTCTACAAGGCCCCTTGATGATTGTAAAATCCAACCACTGATTTTTACCGTATACATTGGTGTAATTCAAATAAATAATAGAAGTGCTATATTAAATTCATTTATGGAAAAAATTGTACAATATGGACTAAAACCAAGACTCATGACTAAGGAAATAGTTACATCGTGGAATTATACTTATTTATTCTTAAGATATTGTTATAAATATAAATGCCTATAACTGAAGTTGCTAATTCTCGTTGTACTGATCCTAATCATTTGTTAACATTTAGAACTTGGGATGTCATTGAACATGTGTAAAATCTTTACAAATTTTTATGTGACTATGTCGCACCCCCATTTTTCCTTCCTCGCGTCGGGAGAGTCGGGTTTATGACATTTTGGGGTATGAAGCAACTAGTTCATTTTGGGAATTGGGTTTTGCATTTATAAAGAGTCGCCACCTAATGATTTATGGTGCATTAGGACAGCTACGGGGTTTAATTCTAAGTTCGTTTGATAACCAGAGATAGGGAAAGGGCTTGAAATTATCCTAAGGGGAAGGTATTAGGCACCTCTTAAGATCCACTAGTGTGGTTCCCGGCCAGATAGTTCTTTGTGAATTTGGTGCAATAAACAGATAAGGCTCAAATAAGAGGGGATTTTAATACACAATGGTTTGAAAGTAAACAAAGTTTGGAAGAGCAATTAAAAGTCTGATTTTTAAACAAAGAGTTGCAATGCTTTAAAAGAAAAAGAAAATAAATGAAGGGGTCCTAGGTTTATTTAAAATATGGATCACATCAATGCAATATCCGGTAATCACTCCTCAAGAGAGGGGATACATGTGGTATTAGCATACCGATCATAATGTCCATATCTATCCTTTCCCACCCTGTTTAAGGTACTAAAGTGTGTATTGGTCTCGACCACTATTGCATGCTATTACCCGCCCTATTCCTATCAGACCCAGAGGCACTTAGGACTAATATTCTTAAAGGGAGGTATGTTGGCTGACTTGGAGTTTCAAAGGTGAAAAAATCTAAAACGACATACAAAACGTATAAAAAATTGCACATTAGAGGGCGAAGCACATAAACACAGAAGGCTCAAATATACCTCCTCAAACAAAGCAATCAAATAGCATGACTCAAACAATAAGCAAGGGCTGATTCTAAGCTAATACTTAAGGAGGGGAGATTATTGTTGTTGCAACAGGCCTGGTCTATTACATGACTCAGTTAGGAAACACGAATCAGGCCTGCCTACTGATTGTAGCGATTAACAATTATCAGAAGTGGGTTTAGTTTTAATTATTGCGTAAAGCTTGCCTAAGTGTTTAGGGGAGCTCTTAGGAACATGGCATCTATTAATGATTCTAAGTTTAGTCACAACTTAAAATGAATGCTTTGAAATCCTATAGACATGCTTGCTAAATCGTGTTAACAAGAAGAGATTGAGTTACTTAAAACTGGTTCAGAGTAGACGAAATTTTAAATTACACTAGTTTTAGATCCTGACACGAGAGTATCCGTTATTGCTAATTTTATTCCTATGAACATGATGTTTAAAATTATTGATTTTAAACTTTTATAGACATGCTATCTAAATGAATGATTTTGACCCCTATAGGCATGATATCTAAATAAATGATGTTAAACCCTATAGGCATAGTATCTAGATGAATGATGTTAAACCCTATAGGCATAATATCTAGTAGACAATGGAAACAGGCAGGGTTTGTTTTACTTGGAAATTCCTATAGGCATGATTTCTACATTATACTGATTTTAACGTTATAAACATGATGTCAAATTATAACCAGTTGGGTCCTAAAGTACAGGGTATCTAAATGAATGACCAACATGTAGAATTTTAGATAATCCCTATAGGCAGGTCATCTAGTGGTGACGTTGAACATGTAGAATTTGAAGCAAATCCTATGGACACGATTTCTAAATGCAATTTGAACATGCATAGTTAACAGTAGTCCTATTGGCATGTTTTCTACCCTTGAACATGCATAATTACTCACCCTTTTTCACTAGCCATCCTCGTTATTTTTTGTAAATTATTATAAACCAAAAATACTGAATTACATAAGAAGATACATAAAAATACAACCAGAGGAAGCCTGATTCTTGGTTCCTCCTTGAGCAATAGAATAAACTGCCTTAAGATGCCATTGCTTCAAAGCCTTTCTCAGACTTGAGTGTGTCAAAGTTCCCTATGGGTGTCAAAGTGACCCCGGGAAGTGCTCACACCCAAGTTGCATTAATCAGATAGAGATGAGTGCAGTGTGGAAATGGCAGCCCTTAATACGTCCAAGTTCAGAGGGAACACATGGGTCCCAAAGTAGGGGTCACACAAGAGGTCCAAAACCTAGGTCTAAGAGTAGAGTGGAAGTGCAGGAGTAGAAATCTATTTAAAACTAGATTAAGAGCACTATGGGGATAAGGGTGGTTTGAAAATAAAAATAGTAGATAGAATTATACAGTATCAGCAAGTGAACAAACGGTTAGGGGTTTGGGAATACATTGCAGATGGTATATGACCCTGAACAGGGTCAAGTCTGGACATGCACAACAATAAGTGATGTTGGCATGCCTATAAACCAGCCAAAACACAAAGCATCTAGAGTTTGTGATCCCAGGGAATCAGGTTTGGGTCATGTACAGCAATGTCCAATGTTGTCATGCCCCAAACTAACCAAAGATACCAAACACATAGGGGATATGAGGTTTGGGATTCATAAGTGACTGATAGAGCTCATAAAAAAGGGAAACATAAATTCAGAAAAGAAAATGGGGGTAGATTATAACATGCTTAGGAATGAAACTCAATTAAACACAAGTGGGGAACAGGCAAAAGTGCAGGAAATAGTAAATAAACATCTTTTTGTTGATGCTGAAGATTAATCAGTACATACTAATAAATAAGCAAATGCAGAAAGAAAGTAAGCAATTTCCCACAACCTACCTTGGGCTTTTAGTCGGCTAGGTAAGGCAGCAACACAAGTAATAACAGAGCCAAAAGAGAGAGAGAGTTGTTAGAGTGAAGTGTGTGTTCTGAACTCCAGTAGTTCGTGTCTTTGAAAGAGGAGAAGTACATGGTACTTATAGCTTTTTTGAAAATGAGTAAAAGAGAAGTAATAAGCTACAAAAATGGAAACAATTACAATTCATAATCAATTATACACCTGATTGCCTTTAATTAATGGATCACTTGCTTAACTGGTAATGACATGTTCATAATAAGGAAAGAAATCAATTTGTAAGCAAATTGATAGTTGCCATAAAAGAAGTAGTAAATAATTGAGTAAGTAATCAAGTCTAAGTACTGGAATATATTTATTTTAGGAAAGGATTCAGGAGACAAACAAAGAAAGGAATCAATTAACCTTAGTAGGCGTGTGAAAATTAGAATTTCACAAAATAAGGGTTTAAAATCAGTCAAAAGATTGAAGTTAAACCAAAGAGAGAACCTTAGCATATAAATAGAATGCACAAATACTAGACTACGAGGGCAAACCTTTTGGTAAAAAGAACTAACATGCAATAGTAGCACAACATTCAGCAGATAGCAAACATTCGAGACATAGTAGCCAAATAGGTCAAGTCACATTGAATCAGTCGTGAAGAAAGCATAGAATATCAAGTGCATGTGAAGGTTTCACAGCAGCAAGTAAGGAAACCCCTTTGAAAATTTAGGGTTTCAATCATAGTCAAGTTTTAAAGATGATAGAAACCCAAAATCAAAGGAATCACATAAAGGAAAAGGAAATTCTGAAACAAAGAACTTCAAATAGAATCAAGTACTTAAACGAATAGTTTCAGACCCAAGGATATAGGGGTTTTCAACAAAAGTAGTGTTTAAATGCGGTTAAACAAACAAAGCAAACAAGTCAAGTATTCGCCTAATCAAACAACCAAAAGTAATTATGACTTTTATCATGCAAACTCAGATAGAAGAACAATGCGAGCAAACATAGCAAAACATGTAAAAAAATTAGAGAAAAGATTTGAAATAACTTAACAGGAAAACCTAATCGGAAAAGAAAAAGAGTTTTGAAAACAAAGTTTTAAAGAAACTTTGAGAAAATGCTTAGAAGTTCAAAACAAGCATAAATATGAAATAGGTCTGAAAGAAATCGAAAGAACCTTAGAGATTAGGGTTTCAGAAGAACCTAAAAGCAACGATAAAGGCTTTGAAGGCTATCGATCTAACCAATAGAGTCAAAGATCTGACTCGAATGCCATAACTGGCTGGAAAAAAAGCCAAAGATGACATGAGAAGGGCCAGGAACTAAAATCGAACGAAGGCTGGACCAGAGTTCTTCGTAGTCTGGCCTTCAAATCACAAGGACAAACACAAAAGAGACATGAAAGGCTGGCACAGGTCTCCGGTGACCTTGGAAGGCCATGGGTTAGGGCAGATTAGAGTGGCGGCATCTAGGGTTGGAGGGTGTTGTAGAAAGGATTTAGGAGATGAGGGGTTTCAGAGGTGGTGTATTCTAAGAAATGAAAAGGGCTTGGGGTCTTTGAGTTTAATTAGGAAAGGGTAATTATTGGCCGTCGATCTGAATGATCAATGACCTGGATTAAAACGGATAACTGGGGCAGTTTAATGGAATAGGGTTTGGGTCGGTTCAAATTGAAATTGGTTCAGGGTTCGATTGAGTTCAATTGAGGTTGAAATTGGGCTATAATTGAAAGATACTTAGGTTTGGTTTTAAATAGCCAATTTTCCTCATTTGTTTAATAAAAAATAACAAATTAAATTCCGAAAACAAATTAAGAGTATTAAAATGGTTTATAATATATATTCATCAAATTAAAAATACTGGACTTAATTTTATAAATATAAACGCAAATAAATCTTAAAAGGGGCTAATATTGCAATTATATGCAATTTAGCTTAAAAAATACCAAATGAATTTGTAAAAATATGCAAATGATTATCTCAGCTATATTTTAGTGTAAATATGAGAATCAAGTAAACGAATCCCCAAAAATGATAATTTTGGGAATTATTATAAGGTTTTTTATGAATAAAATAGGGAAATAAATTGTTTTAAAATCTTTAAAAATTAAGGAAAAATAATAAGATATTTGGACATGCCTATATATGCATACATATACTATTTGAAGGTAATTTGCATATTAAAATATACATAGGGAGAAATTGGGTATTAACAGCTGGCCCTCTAAACCAGGGAAGGATGAAAGAGTTGTCGGGTAAAGATATGGTTGCCCAATTTGGACCAGATGAAACAATCTGAAGAAGATAGGCCGCGCCCGGGCTTCTGATCTGCCTACATATCCCTAGTTTTACAGGAATCAGGCCAGATTTAGTTCAGGATCCGTCGGTGGATTATGTTGACAAGTACTTTCCAAGAACGGACGCAATGTTTCGGTCAAGGTGAGTGAAAGGATTATGAGAGTGGTTAGGTTTGATATGACTGCTAGCACCGGAGCGGAAGCGCTCCTTCTGGGACGACTGTTGCTTGCCGGTTTACCTAAAAAATAAGCATATATTGTGCGCAAATTTGGACATGATGCAAATTCCCATTGGACCATGAATGTTGACTTTGGACAGTTATGATGACGTCCTTAGACCATGATGTACTAGGCCATGAAGCGTATAATAAAGGATTTGCAGGCTATGAAATGATGCTCTCGGGCCATGAAAATGGTGCCTCCAAACCATGGTGCATTTGAATAATGATATGCAAAAGATTGAAATGGATTCTCATGCCATGACATGGTGTTCTCGGGCTATGAGGATGGTGCCTCTGAAGGATGACGCCTTTGGATAATTTGGAGATCTTTCAGGCCATGAAATGCAATAGCATGTGGCGATCTTTTAGCCGTGCAATGTGGTGATCTTTTAGTCGTGCAACGTGGCGATATTTCAGCCGTGCAATGTGTCGATCTTTCAGCCGTGCAATGTGGTGACCTTTTAGCTGTGCAAGGTGGTGCTCTTTCAGTCGTGCAAGGTGGAGATCTTTCAGCCATACAATGTGGTGATCTTTTAGCCGTGCAATATGGATGGAGGCAGTGTTTAGTCTCAGAAGGCAGAATGGTATACTTATGCAATGCAAATGCAAATAGAGGCAGAGCTTAACCTCAGAAGGCAGAATGGTATCCTTATGCAAGTTGGAAGGTAGAGTAGTAACCTTATGCAATGCGAATACAGATAGAGGTAGAGCTTAACCTCGGAAGGCATAATGGTAGGCTTATGCAAGTTGGAAGGCAAAATAGTAGCCTTATGCAATGCGAATGCAGATGGAGGTAGAGCTTAACATTAGAAGGCAGAATGGTAGCCTTATTCAAGAAATAAGATAACAAATGATAGTAGAGTTTTCTTAGCTGGTAGCATATTGCAGCATTGTGATTATTGGGAGCATTGTGATTATTGGGAGCATTGTGACATACGGGACATCACTGGTGTGCGGATAGCAAATATTGGTAAGTTTAACGGTAATGAGAGTCGTATTATTGAACAATGTTTGTTCAATGAGTGTGCAGTATGTTTTAATGATTTTGCAATCCTTGTGCTGGTGTCCAAAAAAAATCGTGAGTTTGTAAAGGGGAAGGCTAGTTCGTATCCCTACTGGCTCCGCTCGTCTTTGACCTGTAAGTATCATCGGGGTAGCGTTGCCAAAAAAAGCTATTTTGATAATAATCATGCGTGATTTTGTAAGAGTATAACATAGACGAATAATTAAAATAGTTTTTGGATGACCCGACGACTATGACGCGGTTCGAGACATTGCAACTTCTCCTACTACGGAATTTTGAGGGTCCTCCTTAAAATTCTACCCCATTTTGATGAGTTGACTCTTCTGACTACTGCTCGTGCGACGATCGGCTGAAATTACTTCCAAATTTTGAGGGTCCTCCTCAAAATTCTATCCTAGTTTCCAATTTTAGGGGAAATGAAAATTTTATTTAATTGTGACCCAACCCATAAGGCTACATACGTATCCCCTCTTAAATGGGAATCAGGTCAGATGTAGTTCAATTAAGATTGTATAGGGAAAACAAGGATATCACACATAGTAACACTTAACTGTATCTGAATTAGTCAACTTTGGCCAAACTTCTCCGTCCATTTCTGCAAGTATGAGGGCTCCTCCTGTCAAAACCCGGTGAACCATGTATGAACCTTTCTAGTTGGGAGAGAACTTCCTTTTGGCTTCCTCCTGATGCGGAAAAATTTTCTTTAATACCAGTTGCCCTGGCGTGAGATGTCTGGGCTTGACTCTCTTGTTGAAGGCTCTGGACACTCTGTTCTGATAAAGTTGACCAAGACACATTGCGTTCATTCTTTTCCCATCTATAAGAGCTAGCTGCTCGTAACGACTCTTCACCCATTCTGCATCATCGAGTTCAGCTTCCTGTATGATCCTTAAGGAAGGAATTTCTACTTCGGCGATAATAACGACTTCTGTACCATAAACCAGCATATAGGGGGTTGCCGCAGTTGATGTGCGGACTGTGGTGCGATACCCTAATATATCAAATGATAACTTTTCTTGCCACTGTTTAAGCTTCTCTGTCATCTTCCTCAACATTTTCTTGATGTTCTTATTGGCAGCTTCCACGGCTCCGTTCATTTGAGGCTTGTAGGCTGTAGAATTCTTGTGTCTGATCTTGAAGGTTTAACACATAGCTTTCATCAAGTCGTTGTTAAGGTTCGAGCCATTGTCAATAAAGATTGATTCTGGAATCCCGAATCGGCAAACAATGCGCTTGCGGACAAAGTCGGCAACGACCTTCTTAGTCACTGCTCTGTAAGATGCTGCTTTGACCCATTTGGTGAAGTAGTCAATCACCACTAGAATTAACTTGTGTCCGTTGGAAGCAGCTGGCTCGATTGGTTTAATAACATCCATTCCCCAGGAGGCGAACGACCATGGTGAGCTTGTTGTGCTGAGCTCGCTCGTGGGTACTTTTATCATGTCAGTATGTATCTGATAGCGATGGCATTTTCGGACATACTGGACGAAGTCTGTTTCCATAGTCATCCAAAAGTAACCAGCCCGGAGTATCTTTTTTTCTAAGATAAAATTTTTCATATGTGGACCACAGGTCCCAGCATGAATTTCCTCTAGCAGCGTTGATGTTTGCATTGACACACCTTAGTAATCCTAAATCAGGAGTCTTCCTATACAGGATTCCTCCGCTGTGAAATAAATTGTTGGACAATCTACGAAGCGTGCTTTTTTGAGTATGGTTGGCAAGCTCTTGGTACTCTCTTTTTGCCAAATATTTCTTGATATCATGAAACCAAGGCTTTCCATCTTCTTCATCTTAAACATGGGCACAATAAGCTGGCTGATTATGAATTTTTACTGGAATGGGATCAACGAAATTCTTATCCAGATAGTTTTAGCGATTCACAATTATCAGAGGTGAGTTCAGTTTTTCTTATTGCCCAAGGCTTGCCTAAGTGTTTAGGGGAGCTCTTAGGAACATGGCATCTAATACTAATTCTGAGTGTAGTCACAACTTAAAATGAATGGTTTGAAATCCTATAGGCATGCTTGCTAAATCGTGTTAACAAGAAGAGATTGAGTTACTTAAAACTGGTTCAGAGTAGACAAAATTTTAAATTAGACTAGTTTTAGATCCTGCAAACGAGTGTATCTGTTATTGTTTATTTTATTCCTATGAACATGACATCTAAATTACTGATTTTAAAATTTTATAAACATGATATCTAAATGAATGATTTTGACCCCTATAGGCATGATATCTAAATGAATGATGTTAAACCCTATAGGCATAGTATCTAGATGAATGATGTTAAACCCTATAGGCATAATATATAATAAACAATGTAAACATGCAAGTTTTTTTTTACTTAGGAATTCCTATAGGCATGATTTCTACGTTATACTGATTTTAACATTATAAACATGATGCCAGATTATAACCAATTGGGTCCTAAAATACATGATATCTAACTGAATGACCAACACGCAAAATTTTAGATAATCCATATAGGAAGGTTATCTAGTGGTGAAGTTGAACATGTAGGATTTAAAGCAAATCCTATAGACATGGTTTTGAAATGCAATTTGAATATGCAGAATTAAGAATAGTCTTATAGGCATGTTTTATACCCTTGAACATGCATAATTACCCATCCGTTTTTCACTAGCCATCCCTGCTATTTGTTACAAATTATTACAAACCATAAATATTGAATTACATTAGAAAATACATAAAAATACAACCAGAGGAAGACTAATTCTTGGTTCCTCCTTGAGATATGGAATAAACTTCCTTTAGATGCCACTGTTTCAAAGCCTTTCTCATACTTGAGGGTGTCAAAGTTCCCTAAGGGTCTCAAAGGGACCCCAGGCAGTGCTCAAACCCAAGTTGCATTAATCAGATATAGATGAGTGCAGTGTGGAAAAGGCCAACCCTTATGTGTCCAAATTGAGAGGGAACTCATAGGTCCCAAAGCAGGGCTCACATAAGAGAGGCAAAACATAGGTCTAAGGGTAGAGTGGAAGTGCAGGAGCAAAAAGTTGCTTAAAACTAAATTAAGAGTAGTAGTGGGATAAGGGTGGTTTGAAAAAAAATAGTAGCTAAAATTATGCAGTATCAGCAAGTGAACGAAGGGGGAAGGGGTGTAGGAATACATTACAGATGGAATATGACCCTAAAAGGGATCAAGTCTGGACATGCACAACAATAAGTGATGCTGGCATGCCCATAAAGTCATAAACTAGCCAAAACACAAAACATCTAGAGGTTATGATCCCAAGGAATTAGGTCTGGGCCATGTACAATAATGTCCAATGTTGTCATGCCCTAAACCAACCAAAGATACCAAACACATAGGGGATATGGGGTTTAGGATTCATAAGTGACTAATAGAGCTCATAAAAAAGGGAAACATAAATTCAGAAAAGAAAAGGGCGTAGATTATAACATGTTTAGGAATGAAACTCAATTAAACACAAGTAGGGAACGGGCAAAATGTAGGAAATAGTAAATAAACATATTTTTGTTCATGCTAAAGATTAATTAGAACATACCAGTAAAGAAGCAAATGCATAAAAAAAGTAAGCAAATTTCCCACAGCCTAGCCTGGGCTTTCACCCGGTTAGATAAGGCAGCAACACAAGTAATAACAGAGCCAAAAGAGAGAGAAAGTTTTTAGAGTGAAGTGTATGTTCTGAACTCCAGTAGTTCGTATCTTTAAAATAGGATAAGTACAGGGTACATATAGCTTTTTTGAAAATGAGTAAAAGAGAAGTAATAAGCTACAAACATGGAAACGGTAATAATTCATAATCAATTATACAAGTGATTGCCATTAATTAAGGGATAACTTGCTTAACGGGTAATGACAGGTTCATAATAAGGACGAAATCAATTTATATGCAAACTGATAATGGCCATAAAAGAAGTAGTAAAAGAAATTGAGTAAGTAATCAAGTTTAAGTACATGAATATATTTATTTTAGGAAAGGATTCAGTCAGGCAAAACAAGGAAAATAATCAATTAAACTTAGCAGGCGAGTAAAATTAAAATTTTACAAAAAGAAGGGTTTGAAATCAGTCACAAGATTGAAGATAAATCAAAGAGAGAACCTCAGCATATAAATAGAATGCACAAATACTAGACATACGAGGCCAAACCTATTGGCAAAAAGAACTAACATGCAATAGTAGCATAAAATTAAGTAGATAGCAAACATTCAAGACATAGTAGCCCACTAGATCAAGTCACATTGAATTAGTAGTGAAGAAACAATAGAATATCAAATGCATGTGAAGGTCTCACAGAAGCAAGTAAGGAAACCCCTTTGAAAAATTGAGGTTTCAAGCATAGTTAAATTTTAAAGATGATAGAATCCCAGAATCAAAGGAATCACATAAAGGAAAAGGAAATTCTAAAAAAAAAAAGAACTTCAAATCGAGTCAAGTACTTGAACGGATGGTTTAAGACCCAAGGACATAGGATTTTTCAACAATAGCAGTGTTTAAATGAGGATAAACAAACAGATCAAACAACTCATGCATTCGTCTAATCAAACAGCCAAAAGAAACTAGGGCTTTTATCATGCAAACTCAGATAGAAGAACAATACGAGCAAACATCAACACATGTCAAAAAATCAGAGAAAACATTTGAAATAACTTAACAGGAAAACCTAAACAGAAAAGATAAAGAGTTTTGAAAGCAAAGCTTTAAAGAAACTTCGAGAAAGTGCTTAGAATTTCAAAGCAAGCATAAGTCTGAAATAAATCCGAAAGAAATCGAAAGAACCTTAGAGATTAGGGATTCATAAGAACCCAAAAGCAACGAGAAAGGCCTTGAAGGCTATCGATCTAACCAGGAAAGTCGAAGATCTGACTCGAATGGCCATAGCTGGCCGGAGAAAAGCCAAAGATGACCAAAAAAGGGACATGAACTAAAATCAAATGAAGGCTGGACTAGAGTTCTCCATAGTCTAGCCTTGAAATCATAAGTACAAACAAAAAGAGCCATGAAAGGCTGGCACAGGTCTCCGGTGACCTTGGAAGGCCATTGGTTAGGTCATATTATGGTGGCAGCGGCTAGGGTTTGAGGGCATTGTAGAGAGGATTTCGGAGATGAGGGGTTTCAGAGGTGGCGTATTGTGAGAAACGAAAAGGTTTTGTGGGATCTTTCAGTTTAATTAGGAAATGGTGATTATTGGCTGTTGATCCGAATAATCAACGACCTGGATTAAAATTGATAAGTGGGACAATTTAATGGAATAGGGTTTGGGTCGGTTTGAATTGAAATTGGAACGGGGTTCAATTGTGTTCAATTTGGGTTCAAATTGGGCTATAAATGAAAGGTACTTGGGCTAGGTTTTAAATAGCTAATTTCCCCATTTATTTTATAAAAAAATAGTAAATTAAATTCTGAAAGCAAATTAACAGTACTAAAATGGTTTATAACATATACTCATCAAATTAAAATACTGGACTTAATTTTATAAATATAAACGCAATTAAATCTTAAAAGGGGAAAATATTATAATTATATGCAATTTAGCTTAAAAATTCCAAATGAATTTTTAAAAATATGCAAAAACTTATCACATCTATATTTTAGTGTAAATTTGAGAATCCAATAAATGAATCACCAAAAATGATAATTTTGATAATTATTATTAGTTTTTTATGAATAAAATAGGGAAATAAATTGGTTCAAAATCTCTAAAAATTAAGGAAAAATAATAAGATATTTGGATATGTCTATGTATGCATACACATGCTATTTCAAGGTAATGTGCATATTAGAATATACATAGGGAAAAATGGGTATCAATAGGCAACACTTGAGTTTTCTAGAGCTTATTATCATACTATTGCAAATGGTTTAGTTCATATTGCTAAAATTTCTCTTTTATCCCATAATTTGAAGATGAAATAAGGATATACTTTTGTTGTTTAATCTATACTACAAAACTTAAAAATATTTCTACCAAATTCCCCATGTTTACCTAATTGATGTTATTTTAAACCCTTCTATCAAAATGGTCACCGGTCTCCAAATAATCACTTCTTTATATGCTTATATGGATAGTGGACAAACTGAAACACCTGATATTGAAACTTGTATTTTTTATCTGCACAAACGTTGACAAAGTTTATATAATTATTATGCTAACATTGTTGATGCTTCTTCTGCTGTAGATGCAAATATTACTTCAAGTTCAATTTCAACATCTAGAACCTGGGCTTTGGATGATAATGGTGGTGTTGTAGATTATTTCATTGGGTCTACACTAAGAGAGAATCAACAAACCAGTAGTAGGAATATTGATGAACTCCAATTCTACTTAAAAAATTCACTAGATCCCCGCACAAAGGAATTTCTATCGCTGGGTTGGTGGAGGAGCAACTAAAATCAATTTCATGTTCTTTCGGCCATGGCTCGAGACGTGATAAATGTTCTAATTCCAACAGTCGCATTAGAGAGCACATTTAGCCAAGCAAGTCAGCAACTAGGAGATACTCTTCATTCATTGGACATCAATGCTTTGGAAATTCTAGTGTTCTTCAAAGATTGGACAAGATCAGAACAACAAAATCAAGGGTGTGACAAGCAAGATGAAGCGGGGGAGTAAGAAATTAGAAATATTATATTTTATTTTTTATATTATTATATTTACTTTCTGCCCAATTTATATTCCGAATGAATGTTGTATTATATTGCTTCCTAGGGAAAGCTAATGCACTTGTGACATGGGGCTATGGGATGGTTATAGGATTGTTTAATACTAATTATGTTAAAGACATCATCTATTTTCAGTAAATTTCTCCTTTTATTGTTTAATTGTTTAAAAAGAACATTTTCAATAAGTCCTAAAATAGGAATTTTATTAACATGGTGTTGGCTTGCCTGACAGTGGTGACCGGCGCCATAACGACCCTTAGAGGATTTTGGGTCGTGACAACATGGTATTAGAGCACTAGGTTCTCTTAGGTCTCACAATTCATGAGCAAGTCTAGCACAGTCTCGGGGACCGCTACAGAGACGTCTGTAATTATCTTTGGGAGGCTACAGGGCTGTTAGGACTAATTCCCTTCTTGATTCCTCATCGTGCGATTTGATTCCTTGAGGCTTATTCCCTTATTTCCTTCCTATCAATCTTACGTGACGCAAACCGCTTGTTATAAATCGAGAATTGAAGAATTGTAATGGTATTACATATGTGGTGCATGATGTTTCTCATAGTATAGTTGGTTGGGCTATTGTTGTTGCCTTGCGGAAGGATTTTTCTATCGTTTTGGCTCGGTAGTTCTGCTTTTAAGAGCTTGAAGTCTATGCACATATTTATATGATGCTCACGATTGGATATCGCACACTATTGACTTGATGGTAGAATATTTGCCTATGCGTTAGGGCGCTGAATGATTTGAAAGGAAGTCTACTTAGTGCACGATTCAGAGATCTGATGTTTCATTTCCAGCAGAGGAAATGCAATTGGCCTATGGATGTCCAGATTTGGAGTAACGGAGTAACGAGACTTGGTATTATCAAGCGTGGTGGAATTTTCATCTACGATGTAGTGTCGTCGTCCTCGATTGTATGTGTTAAGTTCATCGGTGTTATGGTCTTCTACAATTTGCCTTTGGGCCAAAATATTGTGAAATAATATTTGAGAAATAGCTGTTTGAGATCGCGGGTTACGGTTGTGAGCACGTGATTTTTGCCCTAAGCAAATTATTCCAAAAGTTGCAAATTAAATAATTTTACAATTTTTAGAAAATTTGTTGCATTTTTGTCGTATTAATTAGTTGCATAATAACTCATGTTAAAAATACAAAATATGCATTTACGATTTTATTTCATTCTTAGTATTAATTAGGTAGCAATTTGTTTTAAAGCAAAATAAAAGAAAATGACAAAAATGGTCTTTGCATTTTTTTTTGATTTTTAAATAATTTCTTAAAATTTAAAAATAATAGA
>MU780209.1:31063-61237 GCA_026770625.1 Nicotiana glauca | reverse complement strand
AAGTAAAAATTAAGGAGCTAAGACCATTGTTTGGTTCAGAATAAGGTGATAGTTCTTGCCAAGAGTATAAAACTAGTGAATTGTTGTCTCGACGGTGGCTAAGAATGTATACAGATATAATCCGTCGTGTCAGTATTATAAGAATTTGCACAAGGCATGTGTATGTCATGCAGAGCATGGGATATGTAGTGATTCCTTCTAAGAGATTAGATAAGAGAGCTTCAGATGATTAGGGAAGATGGTATTGCTAAGTGGAAGTGATTTGACGCGAGTATGTGTTTCAGAAGGATTACTTTCTTAACTAGGCATTTATGATAGATGTTAGTTCAGAGGTTGCTATCATTGATCCCGTTCCGTCATTGATGAACTTTTTGAATGCGTTTCGTGTGGCCGGGCATGTAACCAGGTGAGATTGTGGATTTCGGCATTTATTTGGTGCCTTCAGCAAGAGTTATAGAAGTGGAAGAAATATTTTCAGGCTTCTTGGTACTGAGTTCGTTGGCGGGCCGATATGGCTACGCATTTAGCTTGAGTTAGCTTGGTTTACCCTGAGTTGTACTGTTGAGGAATAGGTTGAGTCTATCGTTATTGAGCTTGTTAGCGATCTGAGGAAAGCTATGAGTTGTTTTTTTTCGATGTTGTGAGACATTGTGATTTATTAGTTATGGGCACATGTGGTGCGGTTCCATTGAGAATTCATAGAAAAAGTCGAGCGGGAAGAGTAAATGAGTGTTGCTCGGTGTATGGAGCATTGGTTATGGTCTATCGGGTTTTGTGTTGTGTGTTCTCTCTGTTTCACCGTGGGTGTAATGAATTTCGTTAGTTTCAGACATCAAATATGCGTGGTTGTTGATTTTGAGCATAGCGGCTTGAGGTGTTTCAGGTGTAACGGTGTTGGAATAGGATCGCGCATTGTAGCGAGGCTACGGGAGTTAGGACCTTTCAGAGTAGATTCAGGCATTCTATTTCTATGATGTGAGATGAGGTCTCAGCCTTGTATTGTAATGGCATTGATGAGCTTGAGGTACATCTCTTTCGTTTGAGTCATTTGTTATGATTTGAGTGTGTTCAGATCGTTTCTTACTGGTGCGTGTATTATGCAAGATGTGGGTTAGACTTGTATTGAGGTATCATATCATCAGAGTGATGTTGGATTCGAGGTGATCGTTGGGTTCATTAACGAATACGGACAGATTTGATCTCAGCTTGTTAGGAAGATAATATCGAGGATTGACCCGGAAATCTGTTATGATATCAGTCAAGGGAAGTGGTTTCATGAATGGTTGATCCGAGAAATGATTATGGTTTATAGCGTGTTTCATTCATCATTGGCAGTATAGGAAAGTGTGGGAATAAGGCTTTAGCTAATAAGAGGTTCTCCGTCGGTAATTGGTTGCTAGGGACAACTACTGTGAATAGAAGTTATGATCCCAAGTGTTTGGTTTAGGCGGTATATCATATGTTTTCACCTGAGGGTGCAAGTATGAGTTATTACAGCTGGTTCGGGCTTACTCTGAGTACAAATGTGAATTTCTGATCTTATATATGATTTTCGGAAGTGCGACATGGTTCTATGGGTTGGTTTATGGATTAAATGGACAGTGAAAGTTTGGCTGTATTATGTTATCGAGTCTATCGAGATTGGGTGACGAGGGATCACCCTGGGCATATGGTTGGTAAGATCATTCAGCTACTGGTTGGCTTCTAGAACAACTCTTGATACGCTCGAGGACGAGCGTTTGTTTAAGTTGGGGAGGATGTAATGACCCGACCCGTCGTCACGGGAGTTACCGCCCCATTTTCCCCATTTTATACTTCTATATGTTTCATTATATGTGTTTGAAGAATTTGAAGTAATTCAGATAGAGTTCGGTTAGAAACGAGACAATAAGTCTCTTTATGAGAAGGTTAGTTTGGAAAAGTCAACCAAATGTTGACTTATGAGTTAGAAGGCTCGGAATAAATTTCTGATGATTTGACTAGTTTTGGGGGATGATTTATGACTTAGGAAAACAATCGGAATTGAATTTGGATGTCCGGTGTAGAATTAGGCTTGAATTGGCTAAGGTTGGATTTTGGCGACTTTCGGATGGTAGGTGAGATTTTGATCCGAGGGTCGGAATGGAATTCCGAGAGTTGTAATAGCTCCGTTAGGTGATTTTGGATATGCGTGTAAAGTTTCAGATCATTCGGAGGTTTTTAGGTCGAGTTTTTGATTGAATGCACATTTTGGAAGTTTTAGTTTAACTTAGGCTTGAATCCGTGGAAATTCGATGATTTTGATATTTATGATAGTGTTTTTATGTTACGAGCAAGTTTGAATAAGGTGTTGGGATGTGTTGGTGCTTTTTATTGAGGTCCCGGGGGCCTCGGGGTGATTTCGGATTGTTAAACGGGAATTTTTGAAGTTTGCAGCAGGTCTGTTATTGAAGCTCCAGGTATTTCCGCATCTGCGGAAAAAGGACCGCATGAGCGATTCCGCAGATGCCGGTGGCCAATCGCAGAAGCGGTCCTGGAGAAGGGCTGGTGTTTCCGCGAAAGCGGAAAAGTTTCCGCAGAAGCGGTCACCGCAGAAGCGGTTATGGACCGCAGAAGTGGTCCTAGCAATTTGAAGGAAAACCACAGAAGCAGTTTATTTGTCGCAGAAGCGACAACCGCAGAAGCGGTTGGGATGTCGCAGAAGCGAAAATCACTGAAGATTTAATGAAACAGTGTCTTCGAATTTCAGAAGTTAGAACATATTTTTAGACTTCGGGGAAAGGCGATTTGTGAGCGATTTGAAGAGGATTTTTAAAGGGTATTGCTTGGAGGTAAGTCTCTTTACTAGAAAACATCATTTTTATGAAGAATCAACCCTCAAATTCATGAAATTGGGTAGAAATTGTGAAGAAACTAGGGCTTTGTTCTTGAAAACGAAATTTTAGGATTTGAAAGGCCATTTGAACTCCGTTTTCGATAAACTTTATATGTACGGACTCGTGGCGAGACGCGGAATCTGTTGGTATGATTTTCGGATTTTTTTGAGAAGTGGGCCCGGGGCTCGGGTTTTACCAACTTCGTGAATTTTAATACTTTTCGAGTATTTTTGATTGGGTTATGTTTCTTTAACCCATATTTATGTATTCATTGTGATTTTGACTAGATTCGACACGCGAGGAGGTCGATACGAAAGGAAAAAGCACTACGGATCATTCTACGGTCGGTTAGAGGTGAGTAGTTGGTGTATATGATAGCCTGAGGGTTTGAAACCCCGGCTTATCACATTGTGATGCTATTTAGGGCGTGACTCCCATCCCATGGCAGATGCGAGATTGGTTATGACTGGGGATTGTGACTTGGTCCATCCCGAACAAGGATATTTCTATATTGGCGATTGATACGCACCCTGTGTTGAATATATCTGGGCTTAATGCCATGTTTAGGGCCTTGTGACGACCTGTAGTACCTTAGAGGATGAATATCATTGTGATAGCATGTATTGTATAATCATTGATCTCAGTCCTGTGTTTAATCACTGTTATGAAATGCTAAGTCACTTTTCCTAAAGTTAAATATCTAAAGTATATTCTTATTGATAAATTGGAAACTGGGAAGTTAATTGAATCTGTTGTGACTCATATGCATATTGTGGACTGAGTATGGATCGGGCTGCGCGCCGCAGCGAATGTTATGATTATATTGCGCTTGGGCTGAAGGAGCCCCTCCGGAGTCTGTACACACCCCCAGTGAGCACCGTCGACGTTAAATGGATTAGGCTACGCGCCGTAGCGGTCATGTGCATTGCATTGCATTCATGCATTGTTATTTACTTGTGCTAGCTGTTATTAGCTGTTGCTGTTGGTTCGTAGTAAGGTGTCGAACTGTTAGATTTAGCTTTACTTTGTGGCATTTCGTGGATTTCTTATCTTCAGACATTTTATATGCTTATTACTCACTGAGTACTTAGTACTCGCCCCTACTCCCTGCACCTTGTGTGCAGATTCAGGTACACCGGAGGCTTAGCTGAGCAGTCTTTGTCTTCCGAGATCATCAGAGTTGTTGAGGTAGCTGCTTGATGTTCGCAGGACCTGACTACTCTTCCTATTTCAGTTTTATCTATATATATACATTTCCAGACTTGGATATTCCTGTTCGGATATTGTTATCCAGTTTTGTTTAGAGGCTCTAGACTCGTGACCCCAGATATTTTGCGAGTGTTTAATCAGTTTTCACACTTCTCAGTATTATTCTTCTATAAATATTGGATTATTAATCTGAAGCTATTTTATTCTCTTTAAATTGACGGTTTTGAGATTTATTGTTGAATTGGGAGCGATTGTTGGTCAGGCTTGCCTAGCTTTAGGGTTGGGCGCCATCACGACCGCGTTTGGGTTGTGACATTTAGCAGTCTGGAGTCTGCCTGGAGAGCATGGGAATACATTTCAAGTTTTGAAATCAGGAGCCCGCCTGCAGAGCATGGGAATACATTTCAAGTTTAGCAGTCAGGAGCCCGTCTGGAGAGCATAGGAATACATTTCAAGTTTAGAAGTCAGGAGCCCGCCAGGAGAGCATGGGAATACATTTCAAGTTTTGAAGCCAGGAGCCCGCCTAGAGAGCATGGGAATACATTTCAAGTTTTGAAGTCAGGAGCCCACCTAGAGAGCATGGGAATACATTCAAGTTTTGAGTCAGGAGCCCGCCTGGAGAGCATGTGAATACATTTCAAGTTTAGCAGTCAGGAGCCCGCTTGGAGAGCATGGGAATACATTTCAAGTTTTGAAGTCAGGAGCCCGCCTGGAGAGCATGAGAATACATTTCAAGTTTAGCAGTTAGGAACCCGCCTGCAGAGCATGGGAATACATTCAAGTTTTGAAGTCAGGAGCCCCCCTGGAGAGCATGGGAATACATTTCAAGTTTTGAAGTCAGGAGCCCGCCTGGAGAGCATGGGAATACATTTCAAGTTTTGAAGTCAGGAGCTTGCCTGCAGAGCATGGGAATACATTTCAAGTTTAGCAGTCAAGAGCCCGTTTAGAAAGCATGGGAATACATTTCAAGTTTAGTAGTCTGGAGCCCGCCTGGAGAGCATGGGAATACATTCATGTTTTGAATTTAGGAGCCACTACTGGAAAGTGGGCCTATGGCAACTATGGGAAAACCATTGCAAGTGATAGTTAAACCGTTGCCATAGATGTATTGGAACGGTTTAGCAACCGTTACATCCGCTCGGGTGCCAATAGATCTAGAGCAACAGTTTTTGCAACAGTCGACCATACCGTTGCTATAGAGCTAGCTATCGCAATAGTTTTCCCTCTGTCTGAAGCAATGCGTATTCATTTCAACTGTAACGGTTTATAACCATTACCATAGAGTTTAGTGCAACGGTTGTAAACCGTTACCATATTATTTACTACAGCAGTTGAAAACCGTTACCATATAATTTATTGCAACGGCTACGTAAGCTATTGCAACATTTATTTACAGATATTCTAACGGTTTTATTATGCTATTGTAACAGTTTTATTTCTATTGCAGCAGTTTGAATTGCCAATTGTTCGGTTTGTAGTACTTTTAGGAACGGTTCTAAGACCTATCAGAACGATTTAGAATGTCTATGGCAATAACATTTGTGCTTATTGCAACGGTTCTATTAGGCTATTGTAACAGTTTAATTGACATTACTACCTAGAATATTTGTAATAACCTGGAAATTATATAAATAAAAAGATAAAACACTTTATAATCTTTCATGTCCAATAAGCTAAGAATAGTCATAATAGCAGAATATTTTAACCCAATCACATAAATTTTACAGTTCAACACTTCAAAAGTTAAAGTTTCAAATGTTGATAACAAAAGAATCTTAGAATATCGACAACAATTCAAAGTTCTTCTTAAGTAAGATCTTGATCTTCATTATCTCCATCTTCCCTTTATTGAGTTGCTCCACCTACAAAAGAGAATAAATAAAGTCATTACCCTTCAAGGATTGGTTTACCATTATAAGAATGGGTATAGTCCATGAACAATGCATAAAGCACAAATCTTCCAGGAGAAAAAACAAGTTCTCACACAAGTGAAGAAGCCAACGTTTAGTAACATATCTAAATCATCAAAACCAAAGTTATGAGCATATTCATTCGGGCAAAAACTTGATTGATGATGATGTTAACAGAAATTCCCCATTGAGGATGCAGAATCATATCCATAATCTGAGCAATTACTAAGTCTTTTACCATAAAAATCTGATCTTGGTTATGACAATGATAAATCAAGTTTCAAATCTATAAAAGTTGAATCATCCATAGTAGTATTAAAATCACTTTCCTGGTGTTTCATAGTGTTGTTGCTGAGGCTGGCTTAGCTGGAGATGAAGAGGTGCATGAGGGTCCTCATGGACGCGTAAAATGTTTGAACTCATGGCATTTCTGCTCACTGCATTTGCATCTCTAGTTCCATAAACCTGATTTCCGGCAGAACATGAAATTTTTTGAAGCAGAATGACTAAAGTTTTTCGTCTTGATTTTTAATACGCAAGGAAATTATTATCTATTAGCGTAAGTGAAATATTTTCTAGTGATATACATCGATACCTTCTTATACAATTCCGTACTTTCTTGACGAACTAGGTCTAGCTTTTTATAAAGTTCCGTGTTTTCTTGATGGCTAAGATTTCTCTGCAAAGAAACAGATGGAGTTTAGCTTCTCAGAGAAATTCATAGGATAATGACAACAAGTGGCTGCAGTTATGTGGTTGACCTTTTGGTTTAGTTCTTGTACCTCATCAATCAGAATTTGGTCCTACTGAAAGTAGTGGTCGGCAGTACTATTTATACACAATAATATGTGGCACATTTGGAGGTGAAAGTTCATACCTTTCTCATACGGACGCCACGAAGACTCATTTCGAGTTGCTGCTCCACGTTTTGTAAATCTTTAACATTCAGTCCAGATAGCTCTTCACCCATCATTTGTCTGCAGGAGAAACAATCTTTTAAGCCAATCTAGACCTTTACATAATATCCATGACTTAACTACAGACTAGCAGTATTCATTTCGCTTCTAGAAGTAACTATATTGACTTGCAAAAAAGAAAAAAAGCTATAGCTACACAATACATGGTGTTTTGGTGTGACGAACTTGACAGTTTGAGCTCCCACAGAAATCCGCAATACCATATGATATTAGCTTATCAATGATTAGGTCACAGTCTCCAACTTTCAGTAGTTTTGTAAGTTATATTGGTGAGGCACATCATATACAGTCCTCCAAGATCTGCATCTGATTTACTATAGAATAATTGTTATAATGGAGGTTACCTTGTACTGTAATATATTAAGTATAAATAAGATGCCATTACAACTAAAATGGGTGAGATCGTTTCTTGATTTATCACATGTATTACCCCAACCAAGACTGCACTTGTACATGCAAGGTGGAAAATCTTACATTGCCCTTCTAGAGGAAGTTGTTAGTTCGTACATACAAATAGAAGATTTTATCCAATTAGTTTCTGATGCTCCAGTAAACTTAAATTTATAGTGAGTGAGATTAATCCAGGCATTATATTTGAACTCTAAGTCAATAATTAGCCATAACGATGTCCTTACTTGATAGAGGTTCAGAAGTTTGTTTCTTTTTTCCTTGGTTACATAAAACATGGTATAAAATAGTTCAAATTAAAGTTAGCAAGTTCACATTTAAAAGAATAATAAGAAAAAAATATCAAACCTGTCATATTCTAGCAAAAGTTTTTGCTAGAATGCAGAGGCAGTGATCCACCAGTAGAAGTAGAATGCTGCAATTGATTCATGATCCGCTTTCCTCTGTTCAAAATTAGATACACATGAGAGCCAAGAAGTATTTGATGTAGTATTCTCAACCAACATAGGGATGCATTATCCTAAAAATCTAATCAGGTACATGAGTAAATCGGAGATAAGTAATCATGTACCTGATGAAATTGCATAAATATTTATATGCAAACAACAAATATTTATAGCTTTGGGCAGTGAAATGACTTGTAATATCTGCTTCATGACAAACTACCAGTTCATATTTCACAAAATACAAGGAAAATTGAACTCTCCTAGATTCATAATCAAATATTTCACCTGAAACAAGTACATTCTCACTATAACCAAGCAGAGAAAACCAAAGTTACCATAAGCTGACATCATCAACTACACATGGAACTTAAAACCCAGAACTCTCATTCATTCAGCTTTGTTAAACAATCAAGTGAGACAATGAAGGAAAAACATTCATTTTGACAGAATCAAATATTCAAAGTTCTGTCAAAATCTTCAATATTAATCAAAAGTATTTCAGGCAACAAAATGGTTGAGAAAGAACAACAAGAGATACTAATTTAATTAGACATGCGTCAAAGGAGATTAACTATAGCCAAACAATGACACGTCTTTATAGTTTTTCTTGGACAAACAAAGCAAGCACGATCAAGGAAAAGAATAAAATATAAAGAAGTGTTCCTGAATGTAACCGACAACGTGCAAATGTATACTACCATCCTTCACTGTGAGTAAAATCGAGATTAGAGTTCCCCCTTCACGAAAATCATCAAACTGTCCTTAAAATAAACTACAAGTTTAATGATGCAAGCATAATCCTATATAAATGGCAGACTGCTAGACGAGTCCAAGCTTGAGTACAATGAAGACATTCATGACCCTAGTTCTATGATTTTTTTGGAAATTCAGTAATAGAACCAAAAGTCCAGAAACATTCAAAAAGACAGCAAAAATGCAGAAAATCTCAAATTGTTATTTTTTTTCCATGTAGTTTTGAATTATTATAATATTTTCTTCAAATGACATATTAGACTATCGATGGTATAAGGAATCTTACATTTGTCAAATCAATATTGTAAAAGTAGTAACATAGGAATATCCTCATTAAACAAAGAATGGACTAAAACACAAAGTAAAGTCACTATACATGCTTCTTCAAAAAAATGCATAAAGAATAAACCTTGAAAATACAGGAGAAACTACTCCAACAACAAAAGAGCAGAGTAATAGTAAATGAGATTGATTAACATGGAGCTAAAAAAAGGATGCAGCAATCAGCACATTGATCAAACAGAATCACTGAGTGGCTAAAGAATCTTATCATATCAGTTCACCCGATTTAATATGAACATATAAATTCTCCAACAATTAATTGTAAAAGTTTTAAATTTTAAAAATATATCATATCAAGCAAATACTATAGAAATAACACAAAAAAAAGTAAAAGAATGCAAAATAATCCACATTATCATATCAAATAATGGCAGTCAAGATTCTACTCAAAAGCTACATAGTTTCAAATCGCAAACTCTAATGGCCTAATTTCCAACCCTATATATAAAAACAAAATCCTTCTCTATTTATAAATTTAAAAATAAAGTGATAAACCATTCAACAAATTAAAGAATGGGGCGCAAAAGAAAATTAATAAAGATGCCCCCAAAATCACCAAAATTAAATAAATTTACATAAATTTACATGTATTCTTTAGACAAATCAATAATCTCCATGAAATCTACACATGAAACCAATACAGATCGATAAAATTAAAAAGAGGACCACAAATTAAAAACGGGGAAAAACAAATAGAGAATAATATTAGGAAGAAATAATAAAATAAAGAAGCAACTAAATTAGTAAAATGGAAGAGATTTACTGGATATAGCAAAACTCAGCCTTTGAGATTTAGAGAGTATAGTGATGGCCCCTTTGTACCCTTATTTGACAAAAATTAAAAAGAGCACATTCAAAGTAGGCGAAAAAACCTAAGATAAAGAAAGTACCTTTGATTTCACCCGCTCAAATACTAAGTCTTGGAATGATGTTAGTTTCTTTCTTTCCTTGGAGTTTAAGACGCCAAAAAATTTCTGCAATTTATCCTTCAAGCAGTCGGATATCGCCAAAAAAGTTTTTGCACAATTTAGTTTTCTTTGACAGAGATTGAGATATGGTTTTGCTTTGAGCAATCGATGCTGGTCTAATAGAGGAAGAATGTTGTCTATTACATGGTGATTTGGTGGAAGTTTTATGGCTGAAATACGGTGGAGAATTTTAGTCGGAGATGGGACTATGGAGACGTCAGAGGCGATTAGGGGTTTGGGAATTTGGGGATATCGATGGGCTGCATATACAATATAAATTATAGAGTTTTATATTTTTATTTTTCTAATTATTTTAAAAAAAAAGACAGGACAATTATTTTTGTTTAGCGGGTTTAGCAAAATATAGGAGGGAATCTAATGAGGACAACAAAAAACCGTTCTGGTACAAGATTTCTAAAATATCCGTTCCAATAAGTATTTCTGTGGGGACGGTTCAGAAAACCGTTCTGTTAAAAAAGTTCTATGGACACGGTTTAATTTCGATGGTAACGGTTTGATATAAAAAGTATGCTGATATCATCCATATTCTATTGGAACGGTTATAACCGTTGCTATATCTATTCAATAGAAACAATTTTATAACCGTTACGAAAAAACTGTTGCAATAGGCTCATTTTCTGATTAGTGAGCCCAAGTGGAGAGTATGGGAATACATTTCAGTTTTTGAAGTCAGGAGCCCGCCTGGAGAGCATGGGAATACATTTCAAGTTTTGAAGTCAGGAGCCCGCCTGGAGAGCATGGGAATACATTCAAGTTTTGAAGTCAGGAGCCCGCCTGGAGAGCATGGGAATACATTCAAGTTTTGAAGTTAGGAGTCCACCTAGAGAGCATGGAAATACATTTCAAGTTTAGCAGTCAGGAGTCCTCCTGGAGAGCATGAGAATACATTTTATGTTTAGCAGTTAGAAACCCGCCTAGAGAGCATGGGAATACATTTCAAGTTTTGAAGTCAGGAGCCCGCCTGGAGAGCATGAGAATACATTTCAAGTTTAGCAGTCAAGAGCTCGCCTGGAGAGCATGGGAATACATTTCAAGTTTTGCTGTCAGGAGCCCGCCTGGAGAGCATGGGAATACATTTCAAGTTGTGTAGTCAGGAGCCCACCTGGAGAGCATGAGAATACATTTCAAGTTTAGCAGTCAGGAGCCCGCTTGCAGAGCATGGGAATACATTCAAGTTTTGAAGTCAGGAGCCCACCTGGAGAGCATGAGAATACATTTCAAGTTTTGAAGTCAGGATCCCAACTGTATAGCATGGGAATACATTTCAAGTTTTGAAGTCAGGAGCCCGCCTGGAGAGCATGGGAATACATTCAAGTTTCGAAGTCAGGAGCCCGCCTAGAGAGCATGGGAATACATTTCAAGTTTAGCACTCAGGAGCCCGCCTGGAGAGCATGGGAATACATTTTAAGTTTAGTAGTTAGGAGCCCGCCTGGAGAGCATGGGAATACATTTTAAGTTTTGAAGTCAGGAGCCTGCCTGGAGAGCATGGGAATACATTTCAAGTTTAGCAGTCAGGAGCCCACCTGGAGAGCATGGGAATACATTTCAAGTTTTGAAGTCAGGAGCCCGCTTGGAGAGCATGGGAATACATTTCAAGTTTTGAAGTCAGGAGCCCGCCTGGAGATCATGGGAATACATTTAAGTCAGCAGTCAGGAGCCCGCCTGGAGAGCATAGGAATACATTTCAAGTCAGCAGTCAGGAGCCCGCCTGGAGAGCAGGGAATACATTCAAGTTCAGCAGTCAAGCATCACCTGGAGAAAATAAAAACATCTCAAAGTTTAGTTGGCAGTCAGGCAGCCACTTGGTGAAAGGGCAAACATCTCAGATCACAATTTAAGGCGGCAATAAAGGGATATCACCGGAAGAGTACAAGTCAACAAGGCAGCAACAACACGAGATCATGTTTGAAGATATAGATAGGATTTTTTGTAAAGCATGGATCATAGTCCAGTCTAGCTTCTTTTTATTTTTTGACATGGTGTAATAAGGGGGTCAACAAGTTGTAGCAGCAGCATCAGTAGTGAAATCATAGCTCTCGGTAGTCCCAGCTACCAAAACTTCCAGAACTACACTGACCTGATTCCTTTATAGCCAATGATATGTAGGCAACCTGTGAAGCAAGGTTCAGTTAGACGTTTTTCAAAAAATGCTTCTCATGAAGTGCCAAGCGGGCAAAAATCGCTCGTATCCGCTCACTTATCTTTACGCGAAAACTCTTCGTGTTTCCGAACAAATAGGGGCAGCTGTGAGCACGTGATTTTTGCCTAGCATGATTTAATCCTACAAAATTCTTAGATTTAGGATTTTTTCCTTTTATTATTTAATTTTTAGGAATTAATTGCATAATTTCCATGTTATTAGCATTTTTGTGTACATTTTCAATTTAACATAAATTCATAAGAAAATACAAAAAATACGCATTGCATTTGCATTTAGGATCTAATTTTACCTATTTTTAGATTAAGTAGTAATTAGAATTTTACAAAAATACAAAAATCACAAAATTGAATTATTTTGCTTTGTTTTTAGCTTTGAATTTTGTGAATTTTTTTTAAATTTCCTTTTTTTTTTTTCTTCTCTTTCTCCTAAGCCGAGGGTCGAGTGGAAACAGCCTCTCTGCCCTTTTGGGTAGGGGTAAGGCCTGTGTACGTATTACCCTCCCCAGACCCCACTTGGTGGGACTATACTGGGTAGTTGTTGTTGTTGTTGTTGTTGTTCATTGTTAATTAGAGCTTAATATGATTTGGTAGGTTAATTTAGTTTTTAGAATTAATTTAGGGTTTTTAGTTTAATTTTGAAAAGAAAATTAAAAGGAATTTTGGTAATTTGTCCTTGAAAATGGAAATGAAATGAAGAGCAGAAGAAATTGGGCAAGTCTCGTTTAAATTGATCAGGCCCAAATCGTTCCCCCTTTTCCAATACCCGTCCAGCCCAATCCACACCACAAGCCTGGTTCAGCCCTCCTACATGCAAAACGACTCCGTTTAGGTAGAATTAATCCTTACCGTCTAGGATGATTGATCTAACAGCCCTGAACTCGGGTTGCTTTAATATTTAATTGTCTAAACGGACCCTAACCCCCTCAAAACCCCCTACCCCTCGTCTCTCTCACCTCTCACGAGACTAAACTTAACCCGCCTTCCATCGCCGCCTACCAGCGTCCAAACACCCCCAAATTCACACCAGAGCTCCCTCTCCCTTTCCTTATCATCAATCCACCCTTAATGTCCCTCGAATCCAACCGGAAACCTCCAAAATCCCCAAACCCTACGGTGCCGCCATGGATTCCTCCACCATGTACGGTGGTGCCACCACCCAATCTCAACCAAATTTACCCCACAAGCACTCCTTGACCCCCTGTCCCTGAATCTTGAGTTGGCTTCCTTCGAATCGTGACTTATCTCGTCGAATTTAAGTCAGAAGCAGGACCTGAAACTGTCAAATCTTAAAATCGGAGGGTTCGTTGGTGATTGATACCACAATAGACCTTGACCATGTGTTTTTATCCAAAAGAACACATGGTTGAGACCCCTTGTGGTCAAAATCGGGAGGTGAAGAATAATTTCAAAGACTGGCCGGAGGTTTAGGTATTTCTGTTTCATTTTTTGTGTTTTGTTCTGCATGCATTGTTTTTGTCATCCTTCTTCACCTCTTTTCTATGGTTGACCCATCTTAGAATGGTTTTCTTGAACCCGGACTCCGCCATCAATTAGAGTTTTGCTCTAAGTCCATTTGGTTTAATCTTGACTAGTGTAACTAATTTCATTCCAATCGCGGGCCGCATAGTGCATGTAGTTCGAATTTATTGGGGCCCAAGTGATGGGTTTGTTAGGCCAATTATTTTACTCTCTAATTTGAAAGATAGAGGATTCAATTTGGGTTGGCCCAATCAGACCCATGCCAAATTTGGATTGGGTCAATTTGACCCGTTCTGTTTTAAGGGGTAATTACAGGGTCAGTGAAGGGTAGTTTAGGCATTTGGCTGGTGGAATCTTTGTTGTAACAGAATAGGAAGCTTCTAGTGAGGGGTCCTTTCTGAATTTTAGAAATATAATAGGTAAAACTTGGGTAGCAAGTCATAGAATTAGGGGCCTAAGGGGTAAAATAAAATCTGAAGGGTTGCCCTATTGGCTTGCCTATAAAGGCACCCTTTCTTGCCTTAGAAGGCAAAGAGAAAAAATTGGAAAAAATAAAAAAAAATATAGGCGGTTCGGATTCCTACTATTCCTTTGAAATTAGAGAGAATGGGAGATAGAAAAAAGGTCCATAAAATGCAAAGGGGCTGGTTTTGGTTACTGTTTCATTGGGCTTTTCCTGAGGTCCTTTCAAATTTCTTGATCCTGAAGTTGTTTCTAATCTATTTTGGTTAAAATGATTCGATTTTGGAGGTTTTAAGAGCTTGGTTTGAGGTTTTGTCAAGTTTTGGTCGATTATTGTCCTTTAGTTCTTGGTTTAAATCTAACTTTTGTGGTTGTTTGTGCTGTTAACCCTTGCTCTTGTTACTGCTCGTCGCTCATCCTCTTACCCCTCTCTTATTCATGCTCTCAGGTACATTTTCTTAAGCTTTAATTGATGTAAGTGCTACAATGAAGATGGAAACAAAAGCTAAAACCATGGTAATAAACTTGGCGTTACTTCATTTGCATCTTTATTCATGTTATTCTTGTACTTTGGTCATTTGAAATGTCATGAATTCTGATACTATTATTTGATGAGATTGATTCAAATAGTTGTCATTATACTGGGACTGTGGAACTTTTATATGATAAGGTTCAATTGTATTAAGTGAACCCTCGACTTGTGTTGCTTTAAGTGATTTAGATTTGCCATTATATCTGAATGTTAGCATTTAAAGGGAAGTTAATATGCTGTCTGTTTTGATAGTAAGCGTGATTATGTATTTAGTGTTTTGTTCCAGCGATTTTTCAATTCCTAATGCATAAATGAGCATCGTGTGAGTGTGGTTAAGCCTGACAGATGGTTTGAGTTGGTTACTATTATAATGTTAATACTTTTAAAAAAAAAAAAAGGAAAGCTAGTTTTGATAAATTTGATTCTCCAGTTGTTAAGTGCCAATTCTCACAAGTTGTTGATATCTTTTCCATGTGGTTCTGAAAATTAAAGTTTCATGTTATTTAGTTATCAAGAATTTAAAGTTACATGTTATTTAGTCGTAGAAGTGTGGTCCTGTTTTGTGTTCTAAAATCAGTGGCATTAATGTTTGGATCTTTCATGATTAAATCAGTGTAATTCGGGATGTCTCAGAGATTCGATCCTGAGACTTCATTGCTCAGCTGCAGGGCCCCTAACTTGGTCTCAATTATGAAGCCCAATCCTAAAGTCCTTTTTGAACCAAATCTGGGTCGTTCCTTTTATCGGACTGTCAGTCCTCTGGCTTGGCTCAAGCCTTTTTGGCGTGATTGGATTAGCTTTATCGTGCAGCCCATTTTAATTAGTTTAAATGGAACATTGGACTACATTTAGTGTTAATTGAGCCCATTAATTAGGTTTGAGGTGAGCTATTCCAATAACATAAACAATTTATGGCCCTCGTATTAATTTTATAGCCTAGATATTAAAAATAAATAATATACATAGAATATCCTTTATGGCAGGTTTAAACACAATCGTGATTATGTATACGTCCGAGTAACATAATTACGATTTTAACAACAAAATCGGAGTATGCGTTAGCGCAAATTTGGACCAAACTTTCTTAATAATAAAGCGTTATTAATCGTGGACACGTTCGCGTGACATGATTTTTGATGCGCCAAACAAACGGGTATACATACGCAAAACCCGTTTCAAGATAATTTTCTTAATTAAAAAGCAGTAAGAAGTAAACACATATAGGTTCTAAAATCAGTAATTAAATAATTTTGTAATCCAAGTATGATCAAAGCGACCGTGCTAGAACCACGGAACTCGAGAGTGCCTAACACCTTCTCCTGGTTAACAGAATTCCTTACCCGGATTTTTCATTCGCAGACTGTATATAGAGTCAACCCTTTTCATCAATTCGGGATTTAAACTGGTGACTTGGGACACCATAAATCTCCCAAGTGGCTACTCTGATTTTTAGTTAAATAATTCTGTTTCGATTGTCACTTCAAGTTGGAAATAACTCCCTTTATTATACTCCTTTAAGGTGTGTAGTAAGAAAAATGAGGTGTGACACGTTCCACTTTGAAGAGTTGAGTTACATCCCACGGTCGATCCCAACCTGGAACTTTATGATCTCAAAGTCTTGTAGATGTGTAATAGGTTCTTTATCTAGTCTTGGATGGTAAGCTTGTTAGATCATCAAAAAAATAAAGTAAAGTACTTATGCCCAAGGTATTTGTATCCTATAAATTTCCCATTTTTTGATGACGACAAACTTAGATTTGATATTCTCCCTGAGAACCAGATCTCTATATTGTTTCCCCTACGAATTAGCCATATTCTAAGGAGCCGATCATAACTGGTTCCTCAAGACTGTTTGGCAAATCATCAAAACTCAAAGTACCATATCTTATCGATTTCCCCCTTTTTGATGAATGACAAACCCAGAATTATCCCCCCTGAGAATCAGGTTCCTTATCTCCGCTGATCACATCTGGTCCGTACCCAGTACGTCGAGAATGCTTGTCATCATTAAAACATTACATAGTGTAACTTAGAGCAATTTCTCCCCCCTTTTGATGATGAAAAACTCAAAATTAATATTCATCTACAGACTAGATTCCTCACATGTTTCCCTGCAAATCAGACCTAAAATCAACATATTGTCAGCAACGTTCCCCCTGCGAAGCAGAGCCATCTTTAATGCACAACACAACATATAAATTTGATTTTTTTCCTCCCCCATGTTGACACCTATATAACTTCCCCCTTTCATCCAAAATAATAACAGAAGAAGCACAACCAAAAAGAAGTTCAACAACATTAACTCAGGCCACTGTGGCAACACATTATAAACAATAACAAGAACAACAAGTGAATGTCAGTGCACAAAATAGAGTGATTGCTCATAGTGGGGTAATTATAATAAAAGTGCAGTAGTTTCAACAATGCATAATATGACAATTTAAACAACTGAAGTACCAATGTAATCAAATATAGAGATAAAAAAAAGATAAGAATTCAAGGGAATTTGGAAGGAGTGAAAGACATGGATCACTGGGCAGGAGGAAAAGTAATGGGCAAAGGCCTTGATGGTCTTGTCCATTCGTTCATTTTCTCTCCTTTGATCAATGATCATCTACTCTCTTATTGCCTCCACCTATTTCCTCAATCTTTCATTCTCACCCTTCAGCTTAGCATTCTATTATGCCAAGGGTCCTCAAGGACCAGGTTCTCAACCTATATGAGTAGGTTGCGCCATCAATCTAATCACCAAGAATCTCCCCAAGCTTCGTCTCATCCAGAACAGATTCAGTCCCATGCACATATAGCATCATAGTATCACATAAGACAAAAGTTTTTTTCCTTCTTTTGCAGAAACTTTGGGATTTGGAGGAACAAAGATGTGACGATCTGGCCCGTCGTCACGTGAGTTACCGCCCCGTTTTCCCCGTTTTATGCTTCTATATGTTTCATTATAGGTGGTTGGTGAATTTGAAGTAATTCGGATAGAGTTCGGTTAGAAATGAGACAATTAGTCTCTTTAAAAGAAAGTTAGTTGGAAAAGTCAAACGGATGTTGACTTATGAGTTATAGGGATCGGAATGGATTTCCAATGATTCGATTAGTTTCGGGTGATGATTTATGACTTAGGAGCGCAATCGGAATTGAATTTGGAGGTCCGGTGTAGAATTAGGCTTGAATTGGCTAAGTTTGAATTTTGGCAAATTCCGGTGGGTAGGTGAGATTTTTATCTGAGGGTCAGAATGGAATTTCGAGAGTTGCAGTAGCTCCGTTAGGTGATTTTGGATATGTCAGCAAATTTTTAGGTCATTCGGACATCGTTTGGTCGGGTTTTTGATCAAATGCAAGTTTCGGAAGTTTTAGTTTAACTTAGGCTTGAATCCGTGGTAATTTGATTATTCTTGTGTTGTTGGATGTGTTTTTATGACTCGAGCAAGTTTGAATGAGGTATTAGAACATATATGTGCTTTTGGTTGAGGTCCCAAGGGCATCGGGGTGATTCCGGATGACTAACGGAAGAGTTTTTGGACTTGGTGTATTGCAGAAATGTAGCAGCTATTGCAGGCCAGTTTTGGACTTTGCGTTCGCGTAGGTGTCCTTCGCATTCGCGTAGTTGTATTAAAAAAGTAAAAAAAGATTTTAAAATCTTTTGGACTTAAAATAAAAATGTGTTTTATGTACCAATAAATTTTCAAATCTTGAGGTCATAAATATGTCATGTGCTATATTGGATTAAAGAGTTACTAAATACTAAAAGAATCATTCTTTTAAAAATATACTAAAAAGAAAATATGTTATATAAATTAAAACGGAAGGAGTACCTTAATTTTTGTGGTCAGTCATAGCACAACAATAGTTGTGTCTTACAAACTTCGGAATTGAAGGTCATTCCATAATAATACTAGTAAATATAAACATATATATATATATATATATATATATATATATATATATATATATATATAAAAGTTAGACCAAAGACAGAAGTAAATTATAAAATAAATTGGATCATTCGACGATTATGAACAGCCTTGGGCAAAATTACTTTTATATTTGAAAGATCAAACATTACACACATTATATGAGANTGGAGATTTGGAGTTAAAATAGAAAAAAAGGTAAAGGATAAAATAAAATTGTGGATAAGTTAGGCATAATTGGAAAGAAAAATAGGAAATAATCCCACTACACCAAATCGGTTGTTTCAAAAAAGGGGATTTATCATTGGTCTGGAACAAATGGATTTAACAATACAATACAACCAATTTTAACGAAACAATCAAAACAAACATTGCTTTGGGATAACAATACGATACAATGGGGAACAACCATCCAAACAAGCTGTAAGTCTTAAATCTCAATTTAGTAGTTCAAAAATTTAGGAAACATTCAAAATATAAACATATATATATATATATATATATATATATATATATATATATATATATATAAAAGTTAGACCAAAGACAGAAGTAAATTATAAAATAAATTGGATCATTCGACGATTATGAACAGCCTTGGGCAAAATTACTTTTATATTTGAAAGATCAAACATTACACACATTATATGAGACCATCAAAAAAGAAATCAAACAAAAAGATATATCTCAGTAGGTCACAGTTTATGGGCATGTCCATATCCAACATTATCTTTTAGACACCCCCCTTTAATGTATTTACTTTTTGAGTTTTAATATATAAGGTAGGGATCTAAGCCAAACCTCCCACCACTACAAGGAGGATTTTTTCAAAACAAATCTACAATTTATGGTCAATCACACATTTTTCCTATAAATGTAGACCTCATTCTTCTTTTATATATATATACACACACACCTCAATCGCATTATATCACAATCCTAAGCATATCTCAGAGACAAATCTAAAAAATATAGCATTAATGTCTATTAATACTGGAGACAAAGCTGTGAGTAAGCTGCCTCCTCCTATGCGACTGTGTCCCAGGTCACGCAAATGCATTGCACCAACCAGCCTCAGCCCCCAGCCTCGCCTTTCTTATGCGCGAACGTGAATAACCTTATGCGTTCGCGATAAACAAACTCATAAGCCTCGCGATTGGGTCATCACCTTCGCGAATGAAGTGTTAAATTGCAGCAACACCTGAAGATTCTGCGGGATAGCCTTCGCGAATGCGTAGAAGAAAACTGATTACGCCCGACTATGCCTTATAAAAAGGACTAAGCAGTTGTTGCAAATATAATCCGGTTTACAAATCCAGAGTGAAATCCCACAGAGAACTAAGGCTTAGCTACAATTGTTCAATATTATTAAGAAATAGTTGGAAGTGCACGGTTAGCCACTAATAATACATGTATTTACTTTTAAGCCACTGTTTAAAATATCTTTAATCTTTAACCATTGCATTAATAAACTTTAATTGCCCGAACAAAAATACCCTTGTGCTCATGTCCTTAACTTTTGAACTTAACTTCAGGACTTCAGGGATACATGTCCTTAACTTTTGAACTTGTAACTCTAAATTCATACTTCAGAACTACACATCCTTAACTTTTGAACATGGAACTCTAAGTTCAGGACGATATGTCCTTAACTTTTGAACTTAACTTCAGGACTTCAGGACTACAACTCCTTAACTTTTGAACTTCTAACTGTAAGTTCAGGACTAAGTGTCCTTAACTTTTGAGCTTGTTAGTCTAAGTTCAGGACCTATTGTCCTTAACTTTGGGCTTCTTAGCCTAATTTTAGGACATATTGTCCTTAACCTTTGAGCTTGTTAGTCTAAGTTCAAGACTTCAGGACCTATTGTCGTTAACTTTTGAACTTGTAATTGTAAGTTCAGGATCTCTTGTCCTTAACTTTTGACCTTGTTAGTCTAAGTTCAGGACCAAGTGTCCTTAACTTTTGAACTTGTAATTGTAAGTCCAGGATCATGTGTCCTTAACTTTTGAAATTGGAACTCGAAGTTCAGGACCAAGTGTCCTTAACTTTTGAACTTGTAACTGTAAGTTCAGGATCCATAACGTAGCAGAAAACCAAACATTATTTGTATCTTTTCACAAAAATAATAAAAATAATAATAATTATAATTTACATATAAGATTGATGTCAAATTACATAAGAGAAGATAATAACAAAAAGAAACAACTAAAAAAATAAAGAACCATAGAACATAACCAACCAAAAGAAAAATAAAATAAATAAAACTCAGAAGGTTTGTTTTCTAAAAGATTTATTCTCTATGTTTTCTTTTCTCCCTTTCTTTTCTTGTTCTTTTTCTGTTTCTACCGTTGGAGTGGGATGGGGAAGTGGTGGTGGAGATATAGGCCGTTACCAGTAAGATGGTAAGGTTCTAACAATTGAAGTTTTGAGGAAGATGCCAACAAATGAAGAAAATTGGTGATGTGAAACTGAAACACCATCTGACCATCATTATCATGTGGTATGCATACCACTTTCATGGAAAATAATTGTAATGAAAGCTTAACACTTCAATTTCAAAAATTACATTGTTTTAAATCTAAGTCTCGCGAAAAAACACAAAAGAAGAAAATACTTTAGGTGCAGTTCTTCTCCCTAACATGAAAGAGATAGAAGAAAGGGTAACCCAGTCTTTTCATATTAATTTTAATAGGCTAGTGGCTAGTATTGCTAAGCATTAAAAATGATGGATAAAAAATAAATACCACTTTAAAGTGGCTACCCCACATAATTTTTAATAAGAAATACAAGTCCAAACAATTTTCTAATTACAAAAATTATAATATTTATTTTTATCTAACTAATTAACAAATACTAGAAATCAGTAAAACTATCAATTAACAAGAATAAGGATTGTAGATAAGATTAAGGAGGTTTACAGTTATGTTTTCCCTTATTATCGAAATCCTTTCCGCTATATATTCTATAGATTTGCCTAAGTTTTCTCTACCAATCATGAGAGCTCTGAGTGTTATAATTCTCTTCCAAGTAACTACCACAATTTACTAGACATATCCTCCCGAATTATGCTAGCTGGCATTAAGTACGGCTCACTCGGATCACACCAAGGTTTCGTTATCCTTAATCCCACTTTTAAACTCTCCGTATTGATCCCTCATATACATTTGGAGTGATATTGTTCAACAACTTCCTAAATATTTACTCTCTCTCGAGTAATACACACCAAATAGGCACAGTCGATTGAGAGCTCTTCAACCAACCACAATATAAACATAGTTGAACAAATAGAGAAAAAGTTACAACAAATCTATATTAATGTAAGAGGAAAATCAACCTCCAGTAGGTTCCATCAAAACCCTAGATAATAAATTCATAACAGTATGCATAACTTCGATACTATAATTCATAACCAATAATGGAAATAGGAAGAAGGAAGTGAAAAACTCGTAGAAGAATTCTCCGCCTTGCTCCTAGTGTATTTTTTCCTCCTTAGGTAGAATCCCTGGTCTAATGTCGGTCTAATCTATGTCCCATCCCATTCTCTCGCTGACCAATCCCTCTCAAAAGTAGTGTTTTTAGGTCTATTTATATGTGTAGAAAAAGAACTAAACGTATAGGCCAAGTCCTAATTAAACCATGAGACGAACTAAGTCTTCAAAACTCGGAATGGATATCGCCCCAGACCTGGCGTAGACAGGCCTAACGCCTGGTGGACCCCGCCCCAGGCTTGGCTTCGCTAGGCATAATGCGTGGTTAAGCTTGGCCTTTTCCTTGCCTCGCCAGTTACAAGCCTAGTGTCGCCAGGTATATCGCAAGCTAGAAGCCTGGCTTCGCCAGCTTCCCTTATTAAACTACTCTCGAGCACGCTCTCAATGTTTAAGTATCCCCTTTTGCTCTACTTTTATCTCCAATTCACCTACACATATTATAGACTCCATTAAGCCGAAATAAAGTATAATTTATCATTAAAAAAAATACAAGGAAAATAATGTACGAAACTATGAAATTATGGCCACACATCATAAAACCAGACCTGTAGAAAACCACCAGCTTCAACAGTTCTTCAAGGTTCCGAAATGCGCCGAACATGGTTCGAATTAAACCCGAGGCCCCCGGGACCTCAACCAAGCATTCCAATAGTCCTGAAACATCATATGAACACGCTTATAGAGTCAAATAACATCAAACAATATTAGAACCACGAATCGTGCATCTATTCAAGCCTAATGAACTTATGAACTTCCGAAGTTTAAAACTAATGTTGATTCATACCATAACCGCTCCGACTGACTTCAAATTTTGCGCATGAGTCATAAATAACATGACGGACCTATTCCAACTTTCAAAATTGAAATCCGACCCAATATTAATAAAGTCAACTTCCGGTCAAACTTTCCAATCCTGCAAACCTTAAATTTTCTAACGTTTGCCAATTCACGCCGAAACGACCTACGGACCTCCAAATTACCATTCAGACACACTCCTAAGTCTAAAATCACCATACGGAGCTATTAGAACCTTCAAAACTCCATTCTGGAGTAATCTACACGAAAGTCAAACTACGGTCTACTATTTCAACTTAAACCTTCAACTTAGGGATTATGTATCCCATTTCACCTCGAAACTCACCCGAAACAAAAATCAAATACCCTGTCAAGTCACACAACCACAATATAACATAGAGTACAGAATAAATAGTGGGCCCGGGGCTAAAAATACTCTAAACGACTGGCCAGGTCGTTACAATATTAATGCACATTTCTTAAGAAATTACTGACTCCTAGAGAAACAAAGGTATTTATTAGACTAAATTACCCTTAATTAAAATTTGAAGATTGTTAACTTGCCACTTTGGAATATGTAAATAAGAGAAAATTTTGAAAAAGTAAAGTTAATGTCTTTTTGATAATGTATAAGGACACTTATTTTTATCAAAATAAAAAAGCAAAAAAACCACTAATTATGAACCGAAACAGTACCTTGAAAATTTTAGAAAAGTATCTTCATTTTCATTTCGGGTTAATAATCCTAAATAGTTAGTCCCCTTATTTTTCTTGTGAAAGATAAATTTGGACGATTACAAATTCAAATAGCTCTTGGCATGTTTTCTAGAGTAAATAGCAGAGGTGGTAAAATGATTAAAAAAAATAGTTACCCATTCATATTATTCATTAAAAAATGGGTTGGATAATGAATTCTTTTAAAGCGGGTTGAACATGGATAAAGAACAATATTATCCGCTTAGAAAAAAAGTTAACCAAATTGATAACCAATGGATAACTAATGTCTTTAACTCTTACATTTGTAAAGCCTCAATTTGGAGTTCCTCAAGTTTGGAAGACTGTGAATTCTCTAAGTGATCATATTTAATAAGCCATGGATAATATGTATATCCATATTATCTGCTGGATAAATCCGTTTTTATCCGTCTCAAATACGGATCGGATCGGATAATTTATCCATTTTTTAAATTATCCGTTTAGATCCACTCATATCCAACCCACCCACCCATTTGCCACCCCTAGTAACTAGTATTAATTTAATACCACTGCCTAATCTTATCTCTTTCGTCTAGATATGCTCTCTCAAAATTAATAACACTGCCTGATCTTATTTCTATCCTCCTCTGGATGTGTTCTCTCAGAATTAATACCGCTGCTTATTTTTATGTACCGATAATCTATTGAGATTTGAGATCATGGTAAAGAGTAGTATGTTACTAAGACCTAAAATGCCAAGTCACACTTGTTAGTAGTACTAACTTTTGAAGACCTAAAATATGTTTCATCTAAGCTTATTCAAGGATAACCGCCTTCTGTGACCTAATTGTTTGAGTATTCCCTCCATTTCAATTTATGTATCTTAATTTTACTTGGCACCTAATTTTAAAAAAGTAAAAAAAGATTTTAAAATCTTTTGGACTTAAAATAAAAATGTGTTTTATGTACCAATATATTTTCAAATCTTGTGGTCATAAATATGTCATGTGTGATATTGGAGTTAAAGAGTTACTAAATACCGAAAGAATCATTCTTTTTAAAATATGCTAAAAAGAAAGTAAGATATATAAATTAAAACGGAAGGAATACCTTAATTTTTGTGGTCAGTCATAGCATAACAATAGTTGTGTCTTATAACCTTTGGAATTGAAGGTCATTCCATAATAATACTAGCAAATATAAACATACAATGTAATTTAAATATACCTATATATATATATATATATATATATATATATATATATATATATATATATATATAATTTTCTTTATAAAAGTTAGACCAAAGACAGAAATAAATTATAAAAGAAATTACTTTCATATTTGAAAGAACAAACATTACACACATTATATGAGACCATTAAAAAAATGAAATCAAACAAAAAGATATATCTCAGTAGGTCACAGTTTATGGGCATGTCCACATCCAACATTATTTTTTAGACACCCCCTCTTTAATGTATTTACTTTTTAAATTTTAATATATAAGGTAGGGATCTAAGCCAAACCTCCCACCACTACAAGAAGGATTTTAAAAAAAAAATAAAAAAAATTCACAGTTTATGGTGAATCCCTCATTCTTCCTATAAATATAGACCTCATTCTTCTTTTATATATATACACACCTCGATCGCATTATATCACAATCCTAAGCATATCTCTGAGATAAACGTCACAAATATAGCATTAATGTCTATCAATACTGGAGACAAAGCTAGAGAAGCACTTGCTGCTCAGGCACACATATGGAGCCATACATTCAACTACATCAACTCCATGTCACTCAAATATGCAATTCAACTTGGAATTCCAGATATCATCCACAGTCATGGCCGAGCCATGACCCTATCCGAATTGGTGAATGCCCTCCCAATCAACAATGCTAAAGGCCATGATTATGTTTACCGTCTCATGCATATTTTAACACATGCAGGTTTCTTTATTCAAGCCAAGGTTAATAATGAAGACAAAGAGTGGTATTCGCTCTCTTCGTCTTCGTATCTCCTCCTCAAAGATGAGCCTATGAACATGATACCTTTTCTGCAAGCACAACTCGATCCAATTTTAATGTATCCGTTTCACACTCTTAGCCAATGGTTCCAGAATGGTGACTCTACTCCATTTGCAACCTTTAATGGCAAGCCGCTCTTTGAATGTGCCAAGAACGAACCCCGGCTTAGTCGTCTATTTAACGAAGCTATGTCTAGTGATGCCCGATTGATTATAAGTGTAATAATTGAACATTGTAAGGGAGTTTTTGAAGGATTGAAATCAACTGTGGATGTAGGAGGAGCCACTGGAACCGTAGCTAAAGCTATTGTTGACAAATTTCCAAAAAAATAAATTGCATTGTGTTTGATCTGCCGCATGTAATTGAAGGCTATGAAAGGAGCGAGAACCTGAGCTATGTGAGAGGAGACATGTTTAAGTACATTCTTTTACTTAAGGTAATTAAATAGACAAACTATAATATTACAGAGGCAGCTCAACAACACTCGCGGCCTAAAATGAAAGTTTAATCGGAGGCACTTAAATAGTTGAATTGGACTTTATTATCGTCTAACTCAACTATGTTAATGACATGTTCATCTAAAAAACACTCTCTTATATTTTTTATTTTAATTTTTCTATTGTTCGCAAAAAATTTATGAAGAGCTCATTTTTGAGATTATATTAAATTTTTAACTCTTCTCTTCTTTTTTTTTAGGGGGAGGGGGGTTAACAAGTTTTATATTTTCGAGCAGACATATTAAATTTTTAATTCAAAATATACCTAGGAAGTAAATATAAAATTATAAACAAATATAAGACAACAAGATACTTGAAATTTAGAATGAAAGAACACAATTCAAGAAGTTTGAAGACTTAATTCCAAAATTCATATTGCTGCTTCAAATGTTTCCCGTAAACTTTAAACGTGATAAAGAACAGAAATAAGACACAATAAATGATATCGAAAGTAAATGTTAACTATGTTTTTATAGAAGCAATAGAAATATCGTTGAACAACGATAAAGTATGTAAATTGATGAAAAAGGTGAAATGAAAGATTGTGGCTCTTGCATAAACTAAGAAAGATACTGTAAACTATTAACACATTTCTTAAAAAAGGTAAAAGTAGAATAATAATTTTCCTTACCAAATCCATTCCTCATTAGTATGTAAGTGATTTATAAGTTATTGTATTTTCCTAATTTTTTATGTATTCCTGAGCCGAGGGTCTATTGGAAACAACATCTCTATCCTCATAATGTAGGGGCAAGGTCTGCGTATACGCTACCCTCCCAGATCTCACGGTATGGGATAACACTGGGCATGTTGTTATTGTTGTATTTTCCTATTCTTAAGCCAAGTGATGACTTTTTCACATATCTAAAATGTGGCTTTCCTTATATATATGAAAATTTTAATTTTATTCTCAATAATACTCAATATTTTTTTTTTAAAAAAAAATGCCTATTATTTTTAGAAAATGGGATCCCTAAATTTTGCGGCCTAAAACAACAGCTTAAGTTACTTCATGATTAAGCAGGCACTGTAAAGAAACAAATATTGAAGAAATGTAAAGAAACAATTCCAAGTAAGGAGAATGGAGGAAAAGTAATCAATATTGAGATGGTGTTAGATAATCAGAAAGGAGACCAAAAATCATATGAAACCCAACTTTTCTGGGACACGCTAATGATAGGTCACACTTCCGGAAAGGAAAGAACTCAACAGGATTGAGCAAAACTCTTCTCCAATGCTGGTTTTAGTGACTACAACATTATTCCTAATCTAGGGTTGTGGTCTATTATTGAGGTTTACCCTTAATCTACTCTTGTCACCAGAATTTCAAATAATACAAGACTTGCTAAGCTGTGTGAAGTATAAGTTTTGGAAGTCAATGATATGGTAACTTGCTACATATAATAGATGTCAGTGATCCAGCGAATGTTCATTGTTTCCGTTCATTCCAGTCATAGAATATGTTATTGATGTAAACTAAGGATCCACCGAACTGTATAAAGTATCTGGTTCTCCATCAATTCCCAAAGAGAACAAAGCAGTCAGTAAATAACACAACAATATTTACATGGAAAACTCCCAATTCACAGAATTAAAAACCACGACCTACACTGATAGATTTCAACTTCATTAACTGAGCAAACTTTAGATTACAACCTATTGTAATCTCGAAATTACGCTCTTAATCCCTAACCTACTAACAAGAACTATATCGTAAGCCCCTTTGTAATAACTCTATTACAAAGCTAGCCTCTTGACTAACTAAAAGATGTCCTACCAAATGCTTTTGAAAAGCTGAGTAGGAATTACAAATGAATAACATGAACAAAGATATATTATACTAAAGGACACACGATATAATCAATGTTGGTATCTGTTTATTTGTTCTGTTGTCGTTTTCTTCTTCAATGCCTCAGAGAGAGTGAAGGCGGCTGCACACTTGAGAGTAATCAATATTTAGATTTTGCAAGTGTGTGTGGAAATCCATTGTCTCATATTGATAATATCACTACTAGAAATTCGGAAAAAAGCGACCACGAAAAGCGACCAAAGTTGGTCTCTTATTGGCCAAAAAGCGACCAAACACGCCTGGTCCATATTAAGCTGGTCCCTTTACCTTATGGACCAAAGTTGGTCGCTAATTAGCAACCAACTTTGGTCTCTCAGATAAAATGACCAAATTTTACGGGTAAAGAAAATAGCAACCAACTTTGGTCGCTACAATATTTTAATATTATAATTTTGGTGATCAAAGTTGGTCTCCTTATGTAAATTACGTTTTTATTTATTAATTATTAATCATAAAATAGTGACCAACTTTGGTCTGTAAAGAAAAATATTATATTTTAAAATCTGAAAAATAACGACCAAAGTTGGTCGCTATACTATAAATATTTTTAATTTATTTTTAAAATAATCGACCAAAGTTGGTCGCTATACTATAAATATTTTTAATTTATTTTTAAAATAATCGACCAAAGTTGGTCGCTAACTTCATGAATTTATTTATTTATTTATTAGTAATAAGAGACCAACTTTGGTCGCTATATTAATTTTCTGGGAAATAACGACCAAAGTTGGTCGCTTTTTGTGAAATATGGGTTATATAGCTTGGTCGCTATTTCCCAGAAAATTATTTTTTTAATAGAAAAGCGACCAAAGTTGGTCGCATTTTTTGGTATATTGCTGGCAGGAACTGTCTGTTTTGGCAGCTACACCACTTGCGAGCTTACCAAAATTCCTAAATAGGTATTTTATGCCAACAACAACAACAACAACAACTAAAAAGCAACAACAACAATTAAAAAGCAGCAACAACAAGAACGACACAATAACAACATTATAACGAACAAAGTATAAAGTTCAATAGTACTTTATACTTTAAGCTAACCAAACTAATAAGTTAACTGTTATTACAAAACTATTCGAAAACCGATTGTATTTGTCTAGTATAAACTAATAAGTTTAAAGATTGTTCTGTACATCATTATCATCACCATCTGATGAACTTTCTTCACCATGATGGTATCTATAATGGGCTATTTGTGGAGGATGGGAAGAACGAGCACGGGGAGGACGGGAGGAACGAGCACGGGGAATGCGAGCCTCTAGCGATGACTCACGAGACCGGGGAATCGAAAAACTGCCAGAATCTAGGAGAGATTTGATCTGCTCTTGCATGCCCTTGTACTGATCTTGCATGCTAGAGTACTGCATATCTCTAAGCCTTTCTCTCTCCTTGGCGGCTTCTAGCTCGGATGTGAGCTTTTGTACAGTCTCCCGCATAGAGGACAGTCTCTCCCCATCAAGTTGCTCGGCTTGGGAGGAAGTCCATATTCCTTGCATTGCACACTTATAGCAATGGAATTTCTTATTAGGAAGCCCGTATACCTTCCCCCATTTTGGACCGCCAGCAGCCTGCACCTATATTCTCTCAGCATCCTCGTCTGATAGTTAGATTGGCGCACCCAATTCATTAGGTGGCTGACTGCGTATGAATTGCTCCACTTCAGCTATGAAGCGACCCTAATAAGAAAAATTACATTGAATTACTATTTCAAAATTTATATAAAAGTAAATCAAAATTCTTAATGAAAAGTGAAAACTTACATGTACAGTCGAGGCTCGGCCCTCAACCCACCTTTCTTGGTCCGTCTCTTTCTTCTTTTTTACAATTGAGTCTCCTTGAAGAGCTCATCTTGGTTCATCGGACGCCCCAACTTTTTTTCCTGAAAACTCATAAGTGTTAATTAATAAAGAGAATAAATATACTTTGAAAATTAAAATAAATTAAGCAATTACGTACCATTCTTCGTTTTATCGTCCCTAGGCTGATCGCACCTCCAGTGTGCATGGATCCTCCCTTCTCAGATGCCCAGGCTTTCTTTCCTTTTTCGCTCTTCTGTAAGAACTCTGCTATAAGCAATTGCCTTTGCAAATCATCCCATAAATCCTGAAGCAACCAGCCAGGCTTCGGGTTCAACCGCCTATCTTTGGAGAAACAATGGGACGACCACTTTCGAGCTTTTAGATGGAAATTTACAGCCACTTTCGCGCTATAGCGGTGTTCCCATACACACTTGCTCTGTATTTCAAAAGTCAAGTATTATATGGAAATATCATATTTAGATGGTAAAAGCTATATTCGATATATTATACTTAGCTTTTATTAGCTAATAATTATTCAAAAGTTAAGTGCATTAACTGCTTATAATATAGTATAT
>MU780209.1:0-20978 GCA_026770625.1 Nicotiana glauca | reverse complement strand
CGGAATGTTCCTTCGTGCATTAATAATCAAAACATGGCACGGAATGTTCCTTCGTGCATTAATAAACAAAACATGGCTCGGAATGTTCCTTCGTGCATTAATAATCAAAACATAGCTCGGAATGTTCCTTCGTGCATTAATAATCAAAACATGGCACGGAATGTTCCTTCGTGCATTATGTCCTCAACACAAATCGTGCACGGCATCAACCTTCGTGCTTTATCTCTCTTCCTCCTCCAAGCAACAATCAAAACCAATGGGGCGAGGGGATAGACAAACAGTAATAGAAGTCCCGACAAGGGAAACACAAGTAAATAGTTAAATCCCGGAAAGGGAACAACAATATACTAATACAGCCCGACAAGGGAATAATCACGTTTCCTTCTCTTTCTTTCATTTCTTTCTCAATAATTACTTTATCATTTGATCCAACGCTCCAAAGAGTTCACAAATCATAGTTCTTTCTCATACTCTTCACATTATATAGAAATCATCAATTACCCAAGGAAGAGTCACGACAAAATTAGAATAAGCACAAATAAGGACTCACGATCATGCTAGACACCAGTGTATAGATACTCGTCACCATGTCTATACATCGTACTCAACAATTAGCAATTAGAAAACAATACTCTAATCCTATTCCCTCAAGCCAAAGTTAGATCAAACTCTTACCTCAACTTTCATGGCTAGATCAATCCACAATAACCGCTTTTCCTCTCAAATTCGGCTCCAACTCAATTAAATCTGTGAAATAACGACTTTATAATATCAATAATAGCTAAACAAATCAAACCCAATGCCTAATATAGATTTCTAAGATTTCTTCCCAAAGTTCCAAAAATCGACCCCGGGCCTGCTTAGTCAAAACTCGAGGTTCGAACCAATTTCATATGGCCCATTCCCCCACGAGCCCGGATATGCAATTTTTTCTCAAATTCGACCCCAAAACGAGGTGTAAATCAAAGAAAATCGAAAAGCCCTAACTCTACCCATTTCCCCCTATTTCAACCCTAGATTACATGTTTTAGGCCTATAATTTGAATGGATGACGATAGAAAATGAAGAAAACGAGTTAGATAATACTTACCCAAGAAGATTTGGTGAAGAATCGCTCTACAAGTCGCCTAGGGGCTATGGATAAGAAGATCTTGTGTGAATTTTGGAATAAAACCCGTCACTGCATCTGTTTTGACATTTAAAAATCTCTGGGCAAAAACCCCCTTCGCGTTCGCGGTAAGGGGGCTGCGTTCGCGAAGGGTAAATGGGTCAAGGCATTGCGAACGCGAGATACTAGTCGCGAACGCGTAGAAGAATGGGCTGGGGTCCAAGACTTTGGTCTATGCGAATGTGAGATGGGGTACGCGAACGCGATGAAGAAGAGGCTATTACTACGCGAACGCGAGGACTAGTTCGCGACACGATGAAGGAATTACTGGGGGGTCCTAAGTTGGCTTACGCGATCGCATAAGGGGCAACGCGAACGCGGTGAAGGGAAGGCTAAGGGTACGCGAATGCGAGTTGAAGGCCGCGATCGCGATGAAGGAAAGCACTGTGTAAAATTACAGAAAATCTGCTACTTTTCCCAAGTTCAAAACACTCCGAACCACCTCTGAATCACTCCCGAGCCCCCAGGGCTCCTAATCAAACACACACACTAATTCAACAACATCCTAAAAACTTAACCGAGCGATCAAATCGCCAAAATAACATCATAAACGAGGAATCAAACCTCAAAATCAACACTTTTTCATCAAACTTCTTAAACTTTCACTTTTAGATATTTAGGTCTGAAACGCATCAAATGACGTCCAATTTCAATCAAATTTCACAGAAAGCGCTTAAACCATATATAAGACTTGTACCGGGCGTCGGAACCAAAGTACGAGCCCGATACTACAGTCCTCTAATCCATTTTCATTTGAAATTTCCAAATAAATTCCAGAAAAACAATTTCACAGAAAAATTTATTTCTCGGGCTCTAGACCTCGAAATTCGACTCCGAACATATGCCTGAGTCCATATTTTTCTATGGACCCTCCGGGACCGTCAAATCACGGGTCCGGTTTCGTTTACAAAAATGTTGACCGAAGTCAAATATATCCATATTTATATCAAAATTTATCTTTTTCACACAGAATTCACATTTATGCTTTCCGGCTACGCGCTCGGATTGTGCACGCAAATCGAGGCGACTAAAAATGAGGTTTTCAAGGCCTCAAAAGAGCGAAAAAGAGAGAAAACAGGTGATGGCCCTTTAGGTCATCACAAAGGACCATCATAAAGCTTTCTGGTGGCTTTGGTGATGATCCTTGTTGTAATATTACTAGGGATGAACCTGCAATTTAATTTAAAAATACATTAATATCTTAGTAAACCTGTACAAAATAAAAAAAGTAAAAATAAAAATAACTCTTACCCGTCACCCTCAGGGACTATGATGATCCTGCCATATTCATCATTATACACCTCCTCGTCATCATCAGCATCATTTTCCGAAACATGTACATCGAAGCACGTGTGGAAGGTGTAGGGGGTCAGAGCTAGTATCTCGCAAGCGAAGGCCTGCAATAGATGGAGTCCCAGATGAAGATGGCTGCGAGCACTGGGAATGCGAGCCCTGGGAGTGCGACATAGTTGTATGGGCTGCAAGTGGATGAGACACAGATAGCTGTGACCCGTGTGGTTGTGACACGGATGGTTGTGATCCATGTGGATATGACATGGATCGATGCGATCCATGAGCTGCTGATGGATGTGATCTATGTGGTAGTGAGACAAGTGGACTGTATATAGGTCGTACAGTCACATGGCCCGGTGAAGAAAGACCTGGCGTCTGCACGAAGGTGTAGGGCTGGTGATGCGCTGGCAGCTCAGAATAGCCCTGGGGTGGAGGCGCAACCATAGGCATAGGCACAGGCATTTGTGAAGAGGCAGGAAGGGATTGAGTAGCATCTTCTACCTTCCTCTTTTGTTTCCTAGCCTTTTCTCGACCCCGAGAACAAGTAGGATCACTGTTACCTCGACCCTTGCATGTCATCTGCATAGTACAATACATAGTTAGATTGAAACATATAAAGAAACTAGCTATAAATGAGAGTTATTAAAGAAGCCAACTTTTTAAAGCTGATCGACAAATAGTTCCTCATCCGAGAATTCTTCTTCCTCACTTGTTAGAGCTTCATCAGTTGATTCTTCTTCCTCGTTTTCTATAATTCTTACTTCATCTATATCAGCTTATTCCAATATATGTTCAGGATGTTCCAAATCATTTTCTAAAACTTCGTCCACTATTTGGTGAACACTCGAGATATCGTTTTGATATGCAACATCAAACACATTCTCGACTTCTACCCTACCCACAGGCTTAGTTTTTATTGCAACCCACCAATCAAACTTATTCCACCGCAATAGATAAGGATCGTAATACACCTGCCTAACATTATGTGCAATTATGAAAGGATCATAGCGATCATACTCCCTCGTATGATTAACCTCAATTATGTTGTATTGATTTTGTACTCTTGTACCTCTTGTTGGATGTGGGTCAAACCATTTGCATCTAAAGTGTATCAATTTCTTATTTGGCCAACCTGTATATTCTTGTTCTATTATTTCTTTGAGCACACCATAATAATCATTATCTCCATCTTGGTTGTCATAACCACCTTGAACCCACACCCAACTGTTGTTGCTATTTTTATTTTTAGAGCAATTCTCTATATGAAACTTATAACCATTCACAAGGTACTTAGACATGGTTATGACCTCAACCTAAGGTCCCCAAGATACATCTTTCAAAAATTGATTTACACCATTATTTGGATCATTTACCTACAAATCGTTAAATAAATTCATAAGTTAGCTGTCATGACCCAATTTCTAAACCCGGTCGTGATGGCACCTCTCGTGAAGACAAGGACAACCAACTAACCCAAATTGTCTCTTTAACAATTAATAAACATAAATGAATAGAAAATACAACTTAATGGCATTAAAAACCGTTAACTACAACCCAACTCAACCCGACCGGGGTGTCACAAGTCACGAGCATCTAAAGAAAACATGGACACAACTATAGGGCCAATAATATACAAAATAAAGTTTGAAATTCTAAAGACAACGTCCGGTCCCGCGAACGCTGGCGGTCACCTTGCTCAGCTTCAATAGTCATGCCTTCAATCAGCTAGTAACCCGCTACTGGGTGAATAATACCTACAACTGCACACGAGGTGTAGGAGTAAAGTCAGTACTCCAACTCAGTGAGTAATAAGAGTAAATAATAACTGAGCGACAAGAAATCACATAAAAGCACTCCATCATGCTATATAGGGTAGTACGACCCTTTGAGAAAACACTAAAATCGTGAAAATCCTTTAGACAACATTTTTGTTCAGTTTAAAACTCTTTTGAAAATATCCACTTCCAACGATCAAGCATATGAATGCGATATAAGATAGTGCAAGTCAGCACATAAGTCAGCCCCTCGGTCACATCACTCCATCAATAAATAACACCAGGGTATCTGGTAAGCAATGCACGAAGTAGCATGGATGCCAATGAAATGAGAGTGCTGAATGTCATGTCATGTAGTACAAATAGGAACCAATGCATGAATGCAATGCAATGCATATGACCGCAGCGGCGTGCAGCCTGATCCATTTGGGTACCCGCGCTCACTATGGGAGTTCAAACTTCGGAGGGCCTCCTATGGCCCAAGCGCAATATCAATATCACACTGCTGCGGCATGCAGACCGATCCATCCTTAGTCCAGAAATGCACATGCAACACTGCTGCGGTGCGCAACCTGATCTATGCTCAGTCTAGAAATGCACATAGCCACTAGGGCAATATTCAAATAACAGTCCTCAGTTCCGAACGTCAGTAAAATATCATTTAAGTTTTCAAATCTTAGTAAGATGACTGAGTTTGCAAAACAGTATTTAAAACCTTAGACCGAGATCAAATAATATGCAAAGTAATGCAAAAACAGTGATATCAATCCCTAAAGGATACAAATAATCGGCAATCAGCCCAAACATGGCAATCAGCCCAAATCATGATAGCATCAAGTAGGTTTCAGTCAATCACGCAGTAAAATCAACAAGCGGGATAGACCAAGTCACAATCCCCAACGGTGCTCAACCCCACGCTCATACCTGGCGTGCAAGTCACCACAATACAACACTATGATGTGCAAATCCGGGGTTTCAAACCCTCAGGATATCATTTACAAGTATTAATCACCTCGAACCGGCGAAAACTCAAGCTCGCAATGCCTTTGCCAATCAATTCAGACTCCACGCGCGTCGTATCTAACTAAAAATAGAGCGAATACATCACAATATGCTAAGGGAACAATACCCAATCGAAAACAATCGAGAATTAGCAAAAATCTCGAAACTAGCAAAACCCGAGCCCCATGCCCACTTCTCGAAAAATTACGAAATTCACATCACCGGATTCCTCGTCTCGCCACGAGTTTGTACATACAACATTTTTCAAAATCGGGGTCCAAATGCTCCCTCAAAACTTAATTTTCATTTCAAAAACCCAAGCCCTAGTTTTCACTTTTTAACCAATTTCCATGAATTTAAATGTTGAAATTATAATTAGATGATGTTTCTAGGTCATAGGACTTACCTCCAATTGATTCCCAGACATAACCCTCCAAAAATCTCGACAAAAGCTCCCAAGCTCGCCCAAAAATGGTGGAAAAATGAACTTGGTTCGCGGATGAAATGTCCTTAAAACATTCTGCCAAACTGAACATTCCTTCTTCGCGAACGCGATGGCCCTCTCGCGAATCGCATTCGCGATGGCCAAAAATCCTCTAGGACACTTTACTCTACGCGAACGCGGAGCCCATCCCGCGAACGCGATGTACTGCCAGGCCCAACTACGCGAATGCGTACCCCTGGTCGCGAATGCGAAGAGCAATGACCAGGGGCCCCCAAACTCCTTCTACGCAAACGCGAGATTCCACCCGCGACGCAATGACCAACAGTATCAGGACTACGCGAACACGGTCTATGCCACGCAAACGCGAAGGCCAAGAACTTACACCTACGCGAATGCGACTGGACCTATGCGAACGCGAAGGCCAAATTAAGCCTGCAACTGCTGTTGCATTTTCTGCAACTCACCAAGACCAATATTCTTCCGTTCACCCGGAATCACCCCGAGGCCCCCGGGACCTCAACCAAAAACACCAACATACCCCAAAAAATCATACAAACTTGTTCCAATCATCAAAACACATCAAACAACACAAAAATCATCCATTCACCATCGATTCAAGCCTAAGTTTTCTTCAAACTTCTCAAACACACATTCGAACAAAAACCCGACCAAAACACCTCTAAATGGCCTGAAATCTTACTCGCACATCCAAAATCACCTAACGGAGCTACTGCAACTCTCGGAATTCCATTCCGACCCTCGGATCAAAATCTCACCTATCAACCGGAATTCGCCAAAATTCTAACTTCGCCAATTCAAGCCTAATTCTACACCGGACCTCCAAAATCAATTCTGATCACGCTCCTAAGTCACAAATCATCCCCCGAAGCTAACCGAATCACTGGAAATCACATCCAAGCCCTCTAACTCAATAGTCAACTTTCGATTGACTTTTCCAAATTAAGCTTTCCTTAAAGAGACTAAGTGTCTCACTTCTTATCAAAACCAATCCAAATCAATTCTAACACACCACCTACCGATTATGAAACATGAAGAAGCATGAAATGGGGGAACGGAGCAATAACACATGAGACAACGGGCCAGGTCGTCACATCCTCCCCAACTTAAACAAACGCTCGTCCTCGAGTTACCCAGAGTTGTCCTAGAAGCCAACTAATAGCTAAATGACCTTATTAAGCGTATATCCGGGGTGATCCCTCGTCACCCTATCTTATATAGGTCCGATAATACAGCTCCGCTGAAATTTCACAGTCCATATAGGCCATAAATCGTAGAACCACATTGCACTTTCCAAAATCATACTCAAAATTAGAACCTCACGTCAATATTCAGAATAAACTCGAACCAGCTGTAATAAACAATGCCTGAAACCTCAGGTGAAATCATGCAATATATCACACAATCCAACACTCGAAACGATAGTCACTATTCACAGTAGTTACCCACAATACTTAATTACCGATAGAAACCTCTTATTAGCTAAAGTCTTATTCCAACACTTTCATATACTGCCAACGATAAATAAAGCATGCGATAAACCGTAACCATTCCTCAGGTCACCCATACATAAAGACACTTCCTTGTTGACTAATGCCATAACAGATTTCCCAGCCAAACCTCGATATAAACCCTCTAATCAGGTGAAATCACATCTGTTCGCATTCATTAATGAGTCCAACGATCACCTCGAATTCAACGCACCACTTTGGTGATATGACACCTCATCACAGGCCTAAGCAACAACTTGCATAATCCACGCACCAATGATGGGCGGTCTGAACAAACTCAAATCATGACAAATGACTCAAATGAAAGAGCTGTACCCGAAGCTCAACAGTACCATTACAACACAAAGTTGAGACCCTGTCTCACATAATAGAAATAGAGTACCTGAATCCTCCTCGAAAGGTCATAACTTCACGTGGCCTCACCACAACGCACTATCCTATCCAAACACCGTTACACATGAAGCACCTCAAGTCACCATGCTCAAAATAGATAGCCACGCACAGATTGATATCTGAAACCAAGCAATCCATCACACCCACGGTGAAGCAAGTAATATACATCATCAAATCCTGAAAGGACATAACCGATGCGCCATTCGCCGAGAAACACCCAATACAGACTTTCCTCAAAAACCAGGAAGCAAGACATACCAAGTAACATATGGAAAACTATTCTCAACATCACACTATTGCGGCGTGCAACCCGATCCAGATAACATACCCATGGCAGCGTGCCACCCGATCCACACAAATATCTTACATAGGAAGATGCACATCGAGCCAAATTTGCTCATTATAACAAAATACCGAGTATCGGTCATAAGCATACTGAGTGCATAATGATATCTACATATAGCGTTGTAAGTTACAAAACTTAAACACAACTGAGGTCCCCCCTCAACTTCCACTATGAATCTCGATAGCACAGCACTATATGTGCCCACAGTCCGAAAATCATAACGCCTCATAGCACAAAAAAACAACTCATAGATATCCCCCCAGATCACTAGCAGGTTCAATAACGATCGAATCAGCCTATCCTTCATCAATACAATTCGGGGCCAACCAAGCCAACTCAAGCGAAACACGTATCCAATCAGCTTACCAAAAAACTCATTACCAAGAAGCCTGAAGATGCTCCTTACGCTACTATAAATCATGCCGGAGTTGTACGATACGGTGCCCGACACCAAATCAATACCAAAATCCACAATCTAGCCCGGCGACATGCCCGGCCACAAGGAATACATCCGAAAAAGTCCCTCAATACCGGAACTGAATCAATGGTAGAAACCTCTATACTGACATCCGCCACAAAGGCCCAATTAAGGAAATCAATCCTTCCCAACCGTCCGCTGGTCTTTGGGACACAACCATTCTGCTAGAACATAGTCCGATGCACCTCGCCACGCAACCTGTGGCATTTTCCGACATAACCCATAGCACAATAGTCTAGAATAACCCAACACTGAGACAACCATTCTACACCCCAATATCATATCCAGAATCTAATATACCAAGCAAAGAAAGATCCACTCGGGCTTTCAAACCCCCAATAGCCGCTAACGGTACCAATACACACTATCCACAACCACTATATAGCCTGAACATGAGAACTCCCAGTCTCCAGCTCCACACAAATTACTTTACCTGATCCCAAATTCTGTAGTATAAATTCATATTACACCTCGAGTACCCAATCATTCCCCGAAAGATATTCTAAAATTCCCCCTGTGCCACCAAACAAACTCAGATATCAACAGTCGATCTAATAAGAAAGTGTCGTAATACTACCGAAGTATCATCATTCTAATCACATTACCCTTCTTTCGAGACATATACTCTCGTCAAATCACTTCCAATTAGCAGTACCATTTCCTTGATTACCTTAGGCTACCCATTGCCTAAAACTTTTATGAACTTCTTTTCAAAACTGAACTGAAACCTCTCACACGCCAGTCTCGGTCCTCTACAACACACCGCATATACCATACCCTCCAAGGGTAACATGAGAGCTTTTATCTCCCTTCAGCGCCGCAGACATCGATTCACTCAACTAGTAAAGAACTTTCATTGATCCCATTTAGAAGAAAAATCATTACACATTCCATGCTTCGCATACCCATAGAAAATATACTCATCTTCAAACCATGGTAAAACCCAAGAAGAACATCTCTGCCAACTCCATTTGTACAAGCTAAACTTCCAGGACTGGATCCTTCTACTCGAACCAAGCTAAGCAAGCTGTCATAACTCATGAGCCTTGCTGCACAATACCAGTAAAAACTCAAGACATCCTATTCCATCTATCTAATTTCTCTTTTTGTTCACCATCCACTTGATATTTCTCCCTCGCTGTAGCATCAAGCCTCAATCCAGGCTTACCACACGAGACTCGCATATAAGACCACACTGTCTAAGACCCATGGCCATTGAATACTCTCTCAACCGTTCCCAGAAATACCACATTCCAGAGTACTTTACCCTGAAGAACTTCCTGCGAATCTGAAATTCGTTATCATTACTTTCCAGATACTGATACATAGAATCCCATAATTAACATAAAATACCACAAGTCTTGATCTTTTCTAATGAAAACACAGTCCCTAGCCACATACACAACCTTAAGACACCTGGTCATTACATGCCAAATCTTGAACACAATAAAACCATTCTCTAGAGTCATTCACTCTTACACAACTGTAAGTTATTTGACTTAACGAACAGAACTACTCGTGCCTTATTAGCACTCTGACATCGCAGAACAAGGTCTCATACCAATACAAACAACCATCTTCCTTCTCTATACACTGAGCATTCTTTACTAGCAACAACTCAAGACATCATATTATTTTCACACATCTACGAAGCATCGTATAACCTTTATCAAAATTTTCCTTCACACGTGCCATCCTCGGCTCAATTTCTGCAATCAGAACTGATCCGCCGATATACCTCAAAACAGAACCAACATAGCACATAACCGTGCGATCAGCTAATCAATGGAAACCTCCCCAACTTGGCCCGAAGCCATATATCAGGACACACTCAATAGCCTATAATACTTTTACTCTAATGATGCCACAATACCATAGTGAGATTAAACTCAAATCATTTACAAGTTTGTGAATATACAGATCATCTAGTACTGTAATCCTCTGCAAATCTCGCAGTCATCCCCACATCAGTTGAGTCCACTCTCTTGAGAGACCAGAACTTATCAAATTTCAACACGTACTCTTCCATTACACATGAGATCTTATAACAATATACATAAGAATCATACCACCTAAGAACACTCCGCAGGAGATAACCCACCTGCTTCGCCTTAGTTTAGTATTTCAGCACACCTTCCACCATCATACACATAACACAGTCAAATTAGTCTTCCTAAGTCTGAACTCATACCGCCACACGTATTTTACTTTACTCTCCAACTAGGAGATACGAAAATATTCTTCACGCGCCTATAACTCAGGGCTACACACAATCAGCACTACGGTGCTCAAGCCATAGGCAAAGATCCGGCCTTAAGTCCTCCAGACTGGCCCAACATCAAACTCACGGGGATCACATCTCACCCCTTGATCGGGGAAATCACAAATCATCAAGGCACATATAATACTGAGCGCTCGCGTGCGCATACCGACATGTGGAAGGAATTTCAAGAGTTATATCTCAAGCTGAATCAAGTACGCACGATAAGAATTCCAAGAAAGTGAAGTTTTCCTAAAGGTTCTACAGCCTCTCGAGGATAAATACAGACGTCTGTGTACCGATCCGCGAGACTCTAACTATTGAAGCTGAGCAAGGTGACCGCTAGCGTTCGCGGCACCGGACGTTGTCTTTAGAATTTTGAACTTTATTTTGTATATTATGGGCCCTGTAGTTGTGTCCAGGTTTTCTTTAGATGCTCATGACTTGTGAAACCCCGGTAGGGTTGAGTTGAGTTGTAGTTAACGGTTTTTAATGCCATTAAGTTGTATTTTCTATTCATTTATATTTATTAATTGTTAAAGAGACGATTTGGGTTAGTTGGCTGGCCTTGTCTTCACTAGAGGCACCATCACGACCGGGTTTGGAAATTGGGTCATGACAAGTTGGTATCAGAGCGAATACATCATAATATGCTAAGGGAACAATACCCAATCGAAAACAATCGAGAATTAGCAAAAATCTCGAAACTAGCAAAACTTGAGCCTCGGGCCCACTTCTCGAAAAATTGCAAAATTCACATCACCGGATTCCTCATCTCGCCACGAGTTCGTACATAAAAAATTTACCAAAATCGGGGTCCAAATGCTCCCTCAGAACCCAAATTTTCATTTCAAAACCCCAAGCCCTAGTTCTTCACTTTTTAACCAATTTCCATGAATATAAATGTTGAAATCATAATTAGATGATGTTTCTAGGTCATAGGACTTACCTCCAATTGATTCCCAGCCATAATCCTCCAAAAATCTCGACAAAAGCTCCCAAGCTCGCCCAAAAATGGTGGTAAAATGAACTTGGTTCGCAGATGAAATGTCCTTAAAACATTCTGCCCAACTGAACATTCCTTCTACGCAAACGCGATGGCCCTCTCGCGTTCGCGATGGCCAAAAATCCACTGGGCCACTTAACGTACGCGAACACGGAGCCCATCATGCGAACACGATGCACTGCCAGGCCCAACTATGCGAACGCGTACCCCTGGTCGCGAATGCGAAGAGCAATGACCAGGTGCCCCAAACTCCTTCTACGAGAACGCAAGATTCCACCTGCGAACGCGATGACCAACAGTATCAGGCCTATGCGAACGCGGCCTATGCCGCGCGAACGTGAAGGCCAAGAACTTGCACCTATGCGAACGCGACTGGACCTATGTGAACGCGAAGGCTAAATTAAGCCTGCAACTGCTGTTGCATTTTCTGCAACTCACCAAGACCAATATCCTTTCGTTGATCACTCGGAATCACCCCGAGGCCCCCGGGACCTCAACCAAAAACACCAACATACCCCAAAACATCATACAAACTTGTTCCAATCATCAAAACATGTCAAACAACACAAAAATCATCCATTCACCATGGATTCAAGACTAAGTTTTCTTCAAACTTCCGAAACTCACATTTGAACAAAACCCCAACCAAAACAACTCCAAATGGCCTGAAATTTTACACGTGCATCCAAAATCACCTAACGGAGCTATTGCAACTCTCAGAATTCCATTCCGACCCTCGGATCAAAATCTCTCATATCAACCAGAATTCGCCAAAATTCTAACTTCGCCACTTCATGCCTAATTCTACACCGGACCTCCAAAATCAATTCCGATCACGCTCCTAAGTCACAAATCATCCCCCGAAGCTAACCGAATCACCAAAAATCACATCCGAGTCCTCTAACTCAATAGTCAACTTTTAGTTGACTTTTCCAACTTAAGCTTTCCTTAAAGAGACTAAGTGTCTCTCTTCTTATCAAAACCAATCCCAATCAATTCTAACACACCACCTACCGATAACGAAACATGAAGAAGCATGAAATGGGGGAAACTGAGCAATAACACATGAGACTATGGGCCAGGTCGTCACATTAGCATAACTTCCAAACACTGTTTACCTACATAGTGTTAGAATATTTTAAGGAGAAACTTACAAATTGTTTGAACCACGTATCAAATCTCGTATATACAACATCATGGCCAAATTGACCCACAAAGTGACTGTGACACATAAAATATTTTTAGTAGTTGCATTGAGATGTAATCACAATAATTTTTAGATTTTGATAACTACTAAATCAATACTTACTTGAGATATGGTACAACTTCGGGACAATTTAGCAACACGTGAAGTGTAGCTGACTTCTACTCCATATCACTCAAACTTCTCTTTCTAACATCCTTAGAACATCGGCCTGGTTGATTGAATATGGAAATAGGCGGATATAATGGATCATTCCTAAGGTCGACCGTGTGTCTGTTGGGCCTATTCCTAGCACATGGCACATTACTCTCAAAATAATGAAGTTTCCTTCACAAGATAAGCTTCGCATATAGATCCTTCAATCCTATTCCTCTGCTTAACAAATTGTTTGCATTTGCCAATTGTCATACATAATTTCATGTTAGCCAAGAAAATTTGTTTAAATTAAAGCAGAAAATTACATCAAACCTAAAATATTACCTCTCTAAGGGATACATCCATCTGCATTGAAGAAGCCCTCCAAGTCATGCCTCGTGTACAAGGTGGATTGGAAGGTGTTCAATCACATCAAAAACACATGGAAATATCTTTTCCATCTTAGTAGAAGTTACACAAATGTTTTGATCCATCCGGAGTAGGTTTTCTTCCCTTAATGTGGAAGAACACAAGTCTTTGAAAAACAAACTAATCTCTATGATGGGTTTCCAGATTCTTTCAGGCAAACCAGAAAATGCAATAGGCACTAAGGTCTTCATGAAAACATGAAAGTCATGACTTTTCAAATGGCTCAACTTCCCTACCTACATATCAACTTTTTCCCAAAATTCGACGCATAACCCTCAGGCATCTTCAATTTCGTTACCCAATCACAAATTTGTCATCTTTCCTCCAAAGTTAATGTGTAACTTGATTTAGGATCGAACACCTTACCATTGTTTGCTATCTGCAAGTATAATTTAGGCCGCCTGCAATATTCTTGTAAGTCCATTCTAGCCTTCAGGTTATCCTTTGTCTTACCTTTAACATCTATCACTATGTTGAACAAATTGTCAAAATAGTTCCTCTCAATATGCATGATATCAAGGTTGTGACAGAGAAGATTATCCTTCCAATAAGGCAACTCCCAAAATATACTCTGTTTCGTCTAATTATGAGTAACACCGTATTTGGGGAATCTATAAGGTGGAGCTTCAATAACTTTACTAAAGTTCTGGACCCTCTCCCAAATTTCCTCACCTGAAAGTATCGGAGGTGGGAAATCATATTCTATTTTAGTCTTTTTGAATGCATTTTTCATCCTTCTAAACTCATGATCAGGAGGCGAGAATTGACGATGACAATCAAAACATGATTTCTTTCGGCCATATTTCAAAGTGAACGTTTTCCTATTTTCCATGCAGTAATGAAAAGCTAGCTTCCCAGCAGTCATCCACCCAGACAACATTCCATACGCAGGAAAATCATTAATTGTCCATATTAAATTAGCATGCAAAATGAAATTCTGCTTGGCTGATAGGTCATATGTTTCAACACCATCGTACCACAATTGTTTTAGCTCATCAATCAAAGGTTGCAAATATATATCAATCAAACTTTTCGAATTACGTGGACCAGGTATAATACAATTTAAGAATATATATGGACTAGTCATGCACAACTCGGGTGGTAGAATATAAGGTGTAAGAAAGACAGGCCAACATGAATATGGTGTGGCAGATACAAAAAAGGCATGAAGCCATCCACACACAGACCAAATCTAACATTCCTTAGTTCACTAGCAAAATCTGGATATGACCTATCAAAGTGCATCCAAGCTTCTCCATCTGAAGGATGACACATAACACCAGGTGGTCTTCTATTTTCAAAGTGCCATCACATATGAGGAGCAGAACTCATCGACGCATATAACCTCTTTAACCTAGGTATAAGAGGTAAATAATGCATCGACTTGATAGCGACCATATTCCCACTGGAAAGCCTCTTGAAACAAGGCTTTTTGCAAAATTTACAACTGTCCAAACTTGCATCATCTTTATAATATAGCATGCAACCATCTTCACAACAATCAATTCTCATTGACAAAAGTCCTAACTTAGAAACTAATCTCTTTGCCTTGTAGTAATCACCGGGTAATTCGATATCAGGGCCAACTAATTCACGCATAAGGTCAATGAAGGAGTCCACGACTCCTTGAGAAATATTCCAATAAGATTTCATACTTAGTAATCTAACCGTAACAGACAACTCAGAGTGCAAACTTCTATTACGTAGTGGACGACTAGCTTCCTCTAAAGCTTCATAAAAACGCTTTGCGTCATCATTAGGATTTTGTTCAACATTTTCATTGGGCTCACCCCCAAAGTGCATCCCAAAAGCATCCGCAACCATATCATGAATTCTAGAATCACGATTTGTATTCTCTACCGACCTACTACTTTCACCCACAACCATGTTATGAAATATCCCATGGATACCATTGATCTCTCGATGACTAGTCCACACAAAGTAATTCTCTATAAACCCCTTATTATAAAGATGAACCTTAACTTCCTCCGGTTTTCCAAACTTCATACAGTCGCACCTAACACGAGGGCACCTAATTACTCCTTGATTTATGTATGGCGGAAGTGAAATTGCATGTCTAATAAATTCATCAACCCCTTCTACAAAATCCTCCCGCAATCCACGCTGATTAGGATAATTTCTATTGTACATCCAAGTACGATGTTCCATCTATATAAATAAAGCAAGAACAAATTAATTTAGTTAATTCAAGTATTTATAATGTATTCTTATTTAGGACAATGTATTTACAAGTACTCTTATTTAGGTGTTGCTAATGTATGAATTGTTTCTTTTCACAATTTAACTCAATATAAATTAATACAAGAACTAAAAGATCATAATTTCTACCATAATTTCATAAATCTAATGTAGTTCAAACCAAAAACCCTAATACTAAATAGACAAAAGTCGAAAAAATTACATTAAATTATATAGCAAAAATTAAAAAGCTAAGAAGGTACATTACTAACCTTGGCAGATTAAAAGGAGGATTAAAAAGCAGTGGTGAAAAGGGGTGGGGGACAGCTGCTCCGGCGACAGTGGTAGCGGCGGCTCCGGCGACAGTGGTAGCAGCGACAGTGGCAGCGGCGGTAGCAGCTCCGACGACAGTGGCTAGGGGTGGGGGGATTTATTTGTGTAAGGAAAATAGAGAAGGGGAGGAGAATATGTTGAGAGAGAGTTTGGGAAATTTTTGGTAAGAAAATAAGATATTGCGAGGGCTAACCCGATTTTGACTCTGGATTTAAAAATAGAGACCAACTTTGGTCGCTATATTTGGTAGCCAATAAGTATTGACTATTTTGACCAAAATAGCGACCAAAGTTGGTCGCCACTTTTTGACCGTTTGGCCAAAATGGCGATCAAAGTTGGTAACTATATATAAAATAAAAATAAATTATTTTTAGATCGATTTAAAATTATGTACATATGTAGTATAAATTTAGGATTTTAATTCATTTTAAGCTCTATACATATATATATATATATATATATATATAGTATAGTGTAAATATATATATTCGATATAACATTAGCTAAGTGTACAGTATATATATGTAGATATAGTATAGTGTAAGTATATATATTCGATATAACATTAGCTAATACACTTATACTTAGTGCATAGTATAGCGTAAGTATATATATTATATATATATAAGCTACATTCGATATAACATTAGCTAATACACTTATGCTTAGTGCATAGTATAGCGTAAGTATATATATATTATATATATATATATATCTATATATTTACGCTACATTCGATATAATATTACCTAATACACTTATAATTAGTGCATAGTTGTCACGACCCAATCTCCATACCAGGTCGTGATGGCACCTCTCGTAAAGACAAGGCCAGCCAACTAACCCAATTCGTTTCTTTAACACTTACTAAACATAAATAGATGGAAAATGCAACTTAAAGAACATTAATTATCAACATTATAGGCTAACTCAGCCCGACCGGGGTGTCACAAGTCACGAGCATCTAGGAGGATCTTTATTACAATTTCAAAGTCTATAATACATAGAGTAAAATTTGGAAATCAAGAAGAAGAAGAAACTTGGTGCCGCGAACGCCGGCGGTCAACTTGCTTAGCTACGATAGCAATACCTTCAATCCGCTATTAACCCTCTACCGGGTGAACAATACCTGCAATTGCACGCGAGGTGTAGGGAGTAAAGTGAGTACTTCCAACTCAGTGGTAATAAGAGCGAATAATATCAGAACGATAAGAAAACAAGTATGAGCACTCCAAAATGCTATAAAAGACTGTACAACCCTTTGAGAAAAATAGTAAAATCGTAACACTGTAAAAATCCTTTAGAAAATCTCAAGCTCAGTTAAAAATCTCTTTTTCAATTATCCTTTTTCCAACAGTCAAGAATATTAATGCTATATCAGATAGTGCAAGTCGGCACATAAATCAGCCCCTTGGGCACATCACTCCTTAACATATAACACCAGGGTATCTGGTCAACAAGGCAAGTAATAGCATGTATGCCAATGATATGTGAGTGCTAAAAGTCATGCCACATAGTGCAAACAGGAACGAATACATGAATGCAATGCAATGCACATGACCGCTGAGGCGTGCAACCCGATCCATTTGGGTACCCGCGCTCACTGTGGGGGTTCAGACTCCGGAGGGGCTCCTATAGCCCAAGCGCAATAATACTGCAGCGTGCAGTCCGATCCACATATTATATCATTGCGGCGTGCAGTCCGATCCATATAATATACTACTGCGGCGTGCAGTCCAATCCATGCATGCATATGTATATACTGCTGCGGCGTGCAGCCCGATCCATATCTCAGTCCAGAAATGCACACATAACACTGCTGCGGTGCGCAGCCTAATCCATGCTCAGTCCAGCAATGCACATAAGCCCCTTGGGCAATAGTAAAATAGCAGTTCTCTGCTCAAAACGTCAGTAAAATATCATTAACTTTTCAAATCTTAGAAAGATGGCTGAGTTTGAAAAATAGTATTTAGAACCTTGGACTGAGATCAAATAATATGCAACGTAATGCAAAAACAGTGATATCAATCCCTGAAGGATTCAAATAATCGGCACGAAGCCCAAAACATGGCAATCAGCCCAAATTATGATAGCATCAAGTAGTTTTCAGTAAATCACACAGAAAAATCAACAACCTGGATGGAACACGTCACAATCCCCAACGGTGCTCTACCCCACGCTCATACCTGGCGTGCAAGTCACCACAATACAACACTATGATGTGTAAATCCGGGGTTTCAAACTCTCAGGATGTCATTCACAAGTATTACTCACCTCGAATCGGTGAAATTCCTCTCTCGCGATGCCTTTGGCCCTCAAATTGGCCTCCACGCGCGTCGAATCTAACCAAAATCAGAGCGAATGCATTACAATAAGCCAAGGGAACAGTCCCAAAAGAAAACAATCGAAAAATATCAAAAAATCTCAAAACTAGCAAAACTCGAGCCCGGGGCTCGCTTCTCAAAAAATTACAAAACTTACATTGCCGGATTCCTCGTCTCGCCACGAGTCCATACATACCAAGAACTCCCAAATCCGAGCTCAAATGACCTATCAAATTCCAATTTGAAATTGTCAAACACTCAAGCCCTAGTTCATAATTTTAGGCTCAATTTCCATGAATTTCTAGACCAATTTCACAATATAATCATGTTTTAAGACCAAGATTCTTACCTTACGTCGATTCCTCTTGAATCCCTCTAAAATTCCCGTCCAAAAGCTCCCAAGGACGTTCAAATATGGAGGAAAATAGCTTAACTCGCGGAACAAAATGACACTTTAAAACCTTTTCTGCCCAGGCCTATTTCCGCTTCTGCGATACAAATGTCGCTTCTGCGACTTCCACTTCTGCGGATTTTCTTCCGCTTCTTCGGTATCCCTCATTTTGCCCAGGACCGCTTCTGCGGTCCATAACCGCTTCTGTGGTGACCGCTTATGCGGACGTAGTCTGCTTCTGCAGAAAAATACCAAACGTCCACTTTCCGCTTCTGCGACTCCTCATACGCTTCTGCGGAACCGCTTCTGCAGTCCATTTCCGCAGAAGCAAAAATATCAGATACCAGATCCTTCAGCAGCCCTGAAACCCCAAATTTCATCCCGTTAGCCATCTGAAATCACCCCGAGGCCTCCGGGACCTCAACCAAAAATACCAATACATCCTATAACGTCATTCAAACTTGCTCCAATCATCAAAACACTATCGTTAACATCAAAATCATCAAATTTCACCAAATCAAAGCCTAAGTTCTTCAAGAGCTTCCGAAATGCATTTCCGATAAAAAACCCAATCAAACGATGTCCAAATGACCTGAAAATTTGCAAACATATTCAAAACCACCTAACCAAGCTACTGCAACTCTCGACATTCCATTCCGACCCTCACATCAAAATCTCACCTATCAACCGGAATTCGCCAAAATTCAAACTTCGCCAATTCAAGCCTAATTCTACACCGAGCCTCCAAAATAAATTCCGATCGCACTCCTAAGCCACAAATCACCTCCTGGAGCTAATCAAATCACCGAAATTCACATCCGAGCCTTCTAACTATATAGTCAACTTTCGGTTGACTTTTCCAAAACGAGCTTCCTTCAATGAGACCATGTGCCTCATTTCCCACTAAAACCAATTCAATTCTATCTGATCAACTCGAATACTGATATTGAAACATAGAACAACATAATATGGGGGAAACGGGGCGGTAACTCATGTTACAACAGGCCGGGTCGTCACGCTCGTCCTCGAGCATACCCAGAGTTGTCCTAGAAGCCAACCAATAGCTGAATGACCCTACCAAGCACATACCCGGGGTGATCCCACGTCACCCTATCTCGCATAGGTCCGACAACACAACATCGCTGAAATTACCCAATCCAGTCTAACCCATAATTCATAGAACTGCTTTTTCACTTCTGAAACCATTAATACGATCAAACCTCGCACCTATACTTTGAATAGTCCTGAACAAGCTGTAATAACCCATACTTGCAACCTCAATGAAATCACGTGATATACCACATAATCCAGTACCTGAAACGATAACTTCTATTCACAGCAGCTGTTCACAACAACCATATACCGATAGAAACCTCTCAATAGCTAAAGCCCCATTCCAACACTTCATATTCTACCAATGATAATGAAACACACAGCAAACCGTAACCATTTCTCAAATAAACCACTCATGAACCCACTTCCCTTTTGACTAATACCACAGCAGATCTCCGAGCCAAACCTTGATATAAATCATCTAACCAGCTGAAATCACATCTTATCGCATTTATTAATGACTCCAATGATCAACTCGAATTCAACGCACCACTCTGGTAATATGACATCTCATCACCGGCCTAAGCCACAACTTGCATAATCCACGCACCAATGTTGGGCGGTCTGAACATACTCAAATCATGACAAATGGCTCAAACAAAAGAGCTGTAACTCAAATTCCTCGGTACCATCACAACACAAGGCTGGGACCCCGTCCCACATCATATAAATAGAATACCTGAATCTACCCCGAAGGGTCTAATCTCCACGTAGCCTCGCTACAATGCGCGATCTTATCCAAGCACTGTTACACATGAAGCACCTCAAGTCACCGTGCTCGAAATTAGACAGCCACGCATAGATTGGTGTGTGAAACCAAGCAATCCATCATACCTACGGTGAAGCAAGTAATATACACCATTCAATCCTGAAAGGACATAACCGATGCGCTATTTGCCGAGCAACACCCAATATGGACTTTCCTCAGAAACCAGGAAATAAGACATACCAAGTAACATATGGAAAACTGTTCTCAACATCACACTGTTGCAGCGTGCAACCCGATCCAGATACATACCCATGGCGGCGTGCCACCCAGTCCACACATACTCATGGCGGCGTGCCATCCGATCCACATATACTCATGGTGGCCTGCCATCCGATCCATATATATATATATATATATATATATATATATATATATATATATATCAC
>MU780204.1:27734-64408 GCA_026770625.1 Nicotiana glauca | reverse complement strand
TATTGATTTGACAATCATAATTACAGAGGTTTATCTTCCCTATCTAAACCCTTTCATGGTTTTCTTCTATTGTTCTCCTTGTGGGAGAGAAAAAGCACCCTCTCTCTTGTCTTCTCTGCTTATATATATATATATATATATATATATATATATATATATATATATTGTCAGTATTCCCTTTTGTCCATCGGTCCTTAACCAGATGGCCTTCATTCCCTTGATTGTACTTCATGTCATCTCCCTCAACTACCATGATATTTTCTTCGCTATACAGGCTTCTTGAGGCCACGATCTCGGCGGTGGCCGAGGTATTCATCGTTATTACATCTAGTGGGTATGACCATGGCTTAGTTAACCTCTTACCATTCCTGTTAATGCTAATCTATGTGTGGTCAAATTTTGACATATATAGTTAGTCCCTCCGCCCGTTGGGGTCGCCTATGGGCGAGCTCGATGGGCGGACCCTATTGATTACAAAGTGGCAAAATCTGAACGCTATATGCGAGGGGCGAGAACCTCATGGAGAGGTAGCAATGTGATACTTCGAGAATTGCGCCAGACCATTACGTTAGTTCAAGACTGGACCGTAACATCAGTTCAGGGTGTCATCAATATTCCCCATGTGTCATTATGGCGCACGTTTTCCAGATATCGTGTTGTTTCCCGTGACCTTTCCATTTTCTAATTAGTGGCTCTTGTTTTTCCCGCTTAGGCATTTATATCCTATAAATAAGGAGGAGCTCCTCGTTTGAATGTTATGTTTTTCAATTTTTTAAGAGAGAATTTCACAAGTCTTCTCCTCTTTCCTTAGTCTCTCACATCTCTGCTCCCGCTAGAATTTGCAGTGACCATCGTCTTTCTCATCCGTCATCTTTGCTTTTTTCGACCAAAGAAAACAAATGGCCAGTACTTATTGCTATTCCGATAACGTTTTAGGTGCTCCGGTGCCGGAGACTGATGCATCCCTTCTTCAAGAGGCAGCAGAGGCGGTGGAAGATGAAGGATTTTTTACGGTGGATGAGGTCGTTCCCCGCCTAGGGTAGGCGAGGACCGATTTTTACAGCCCTTCCGGAAGTGAACAGGAGCTCGTACCTTCCACGATAGATTCTGCGGTGATCACCATGTTCAAAGCCAAATGGGTGATCTCCGACCATATTGAAATAGTGCCGATGGGTAAGGATATAGTGCATTTACATCGCCCGGGCTAATGCGTGTTTTACGCGTATCCCTTTGTCGTTGGGTACACGCTTCCCCTTCCTTCTTTGGTGGTTGATTTCTGCCATTTTTATGAGGTGTGACCGGCTCAACTCTCCCCTAAGCATATAAGCTCTTCCTCATTCTCATCAAGTATGCAGAGTTGGCCGGCCGAGGAATTTTTCTAGTACATATGCTCCACCTCTTTGCCCCCATTTTCTTTGGGGCACAATGATTCACATGCATCATCGAGGAATCAAGAGCTTGGTGGTGAAGATGGACAACAAGACCAACCGTCGCTTCTGGGAAAACTACTTTTACGTCTGAACGAAGCATGTCGTATCGAACCCGACGGGGTTTCCTGAGATGTGGAATTTTCTTGTAAGCTCTCCTTTCTATTTAATTTGTGCAATTTTTCTTAAGATGGATATCAACTGTCCCCACCTTAAATGACTTCACTGAGGATTTGTTTTTGTCTTTGTAACCGAGAGTCTACCTCCCCCGCTTATTGCTGATATCCGTGAGTGGGTAAGCGCAATTCTCCCCCACACAGTGGGGATTCACGAGTGGGAATCCTTCCATGAGAAGTTTGGGTTCAAGCCACTTACCGGTGAGTTGGTTCGTTGTGGTTCCGCTTTGTTATTTACTTCACAATTTTTTTATCTCATCGTTATGTCATCAAATCCCTATTTACTGATAGGTCGGAGAGGAGGGAGAAGGGCGAGGGCTCCTCCGCTCACGTTCCATCAACCATTTCTCTCTACCCGGCCCGCACCAAGAGCTACTGCGAGCGAGGGCGTAGAGAATCCGGCCACCCGTCGGACCGCGCCCGCAGCCAAGGCCGTATGCTTGGAGGTTACTCCTAAATAGGAGACTCTGGTTCCCGCAGTATGTTCAATAGGGGAACCTAACCGCGTTGGTAGTGGAGAGGTCCCCTCGAAGAGTCGAAGGATAGTGTTAAGGGGCTTCTTTAGCCAAAACACCCTCGAGGGGCGACCTTGCATCAATTGTCCCCGATATCGGTGATGGTGTCATCCTGGATGCGCAGGCGATGCGTGTTGCAAGCGTTTAGGAAACTATTATGATGGAGGGACAGAGCTCCGAGGATGTTTTTGTTATTCTAAGCAGGCCATAGTCATCTTAGCCGAACCGCACCCCTTCTTCAGCCAATGAGAGGGGGAAATCCGTCATGGTTGAGGATTATGAATCCGAATCCGACATTAACCTAGAGGACATGAGAATGTTCGAGGAGGGTTTTACCCGAACTGTGGTAAGGGCGGAAGGCCCTTCTCGAATACTTGAAATTCCCTCAGACCTCAACCTATTGCAAGACATGGTCGATTCGGTGCCACAGTTTGATCTTCTATGCTCCACCGCCGAGAGCGAATCTCTTTAGAAGGTCAATGATTCTGAGTTGTCAAGCGGTGTGGCAGCGATGGCTTTAAGGGTGAGTTCCCTTTTGCTTTCTTCACTTTGTGGCCTTTGTTTTTATACTGACTCTTTCTTCTCTCTTCTTTTTAGACTTACAAACTGGAGGTCGAGAGTTCTCGTAAGGCGGAGACACGGGCTGAGATTTTTTTCCCTAAAAATGGCTGAGAAGTATTGAAGGTATTGCAACAGATGTCGTGAGATGCACGAGCAGCTCCGAACGGGCGCTACTACCCAGTCCATCAGAGAAGAGTTGGAGAAAAGAGATCAGGAGCTGATGCGGACTATCCACAGATGGAGTGATCTCGATGAGCTGCTCCATACCAAAGACGAGGAGCTCGAGGTGGGCAACTAGGTTTCCGTGGAGTGCAAGGACCTTTAAGAGAAGGTGTTATCTTTACAAGCCGAACATGAGCAAAATGCTACTAGAGTCGAAGGTTTGACCGTAGAATGGATGGGGAAGTTGGCCGAGATGGAAAAGAAAGTGGCCGAGATGGAAAGTGCCGAGGATGCTTGGGCATCGGCTTTGGCAAGTGCGGCGATGCTCGAGGACACTATCCGCATCCTCAAGTCTGAGCAAGAGTCTGAAAGGGTGACGGCCACGCTGAGGGAGGCGTGGCTCGAGGAGCATATTGTTGAAATTGACCGGGAGGCTTCGAGCCTAGGAGACAAGGTCGTGGCTCTTTGAGGCCGAGAAGACGCAACTGTTGGCCCAGGCCGAACCTGCCTCTGTCGCGGTCCCCCGCTGCTTGTATGAGCTATGGGTCCATGTCGAGGCCCAACGAGATATATACAAGGGTTTGTGGGAGGCAGGGAGTGTTCCTGAGGCCGCCTTTGAAGATACTAGGGAGATGGCATGCGAAGATCGTATTTCTTGCAATTACAACCCTGTGAATCGGAGGCTGGTGAAGGCATTGATATTAAGGATGGGCTTTCTTCTGGTGATGATGATGTTGGGGAGGACGACGGTGGAGATGACGCCGAGTGAAGCTTTGTTGCAGCTTCTTGTACTTAGTTAGTTAGTTGTTTTTTTTATATTTTTCTTGACGGCCTATTTTGGACTTTTGTAAAGTGCGCCTGTTACGCATGTACATTTGAATAAAATAGTTGCTTCGCCTTTGTTTGTGTATATTTTGACCTTCTTTCTCTTTCTCTCCCATTTTATTTCTTTCTTGGGGAAGAGATCTTTGGATTTCTCCGTGATGAGTCCCTGATATTTCAAATGGGAATTCGAATGAGGGCGGATCCAGTGTTCTTGATCCGAGCAAGGTTGGATTTCGTTATGTGAGTTCGAATAAAGTTACTTTGGATCTACTAGTTCGGGCGAGGTTGACTTCTGATTTGTTAACTTGGGCGGAATCAACCTTGATTTCTATGTTCGAACGAGTTCAAATTTAGACTTGCCAACTTGGGCGAAGTCGGTTTGACTTGTATATTCGAGCGAGGTCGAATTTAGAGTTGCCAACTCAGGCGAAGTCAGTTTGACTTGTGTATTCGAGCAATGTCGAACTTAGAGTTGCCAACTTGGGCAAAGTTAGTTTGACTTGTGTATTCGAGCGATGTCGAACTTAGAGTCGCCAACTTAGAGTTGTCCCCGGCCATCGCTGATCTCACGTGACATCGAAGTATGACCCGTTATGAGTTCGACACGGTCAAACTTTGATTTTTTAATATGGGTGGGTGAATTTTTACTCCCACTTTGCGATGGTCGACGGCCGTAAGGGCGTTAATTCAAGCAAGGTCAAAATTGTAACCTGCTGTAAATTCGAACGAGGTCAAACTTCTCTTTCATTTGGCAATAGCCGATGGCCGCAAAGGTGTTAATTTGAATGATATTGAAATTGTAGCCCATTGTAAATTCGAGCGAGATTGAACTTTCCTTTCGTTTGGCAATGGTCGATGGCCGCAAGGGTGTTAATTCGAGCGAGGTCGAACTTTCCTTTCGTTTGGTGATGGCCGATGGCCGCAAGGGTGTTAATTAGAGTGAGGTCAAAATTATAACCCGTTGTAAGTGTGAGCACGTGATTTTTGCCTCGCTCAAATATTCCTATAGAATTCTTAAAATTAGGATTTTTCTTTTATTATTTGAATTTTAGGGAATTAATTGCATAATTTTGTGTTTTGTTTGCAATTTGTGTGCATTTTTAGTTGTCATAAAAAATAAAAAATAAATTGTTACAAAATAGCATACCTGCACTTAGGACCCAATGCTAGATTTTAGATTAATTAACATCATTGAAAATAAGAGAAATTAATTAAAAATAGTCTTTTGTATTGTTTTACTTTTAATTTTGATTTTTCCTTAAGTTTTCTTTTTAAACTAGGATTTGTTTAATTTTTGAGAATTAATTAGTCTAATTTTAGAATTAAATCAGCTTTTGGCTATATTTTAATTGTGTACTTAATAAAATCCAAAGTTTTAAATAATTAAAGAAAGAAAAGAGAGGAAAACCAACAAAAAAGAAAATGAAATGAAGGAAAGGGCAATCAGGCCACCAGTTGATTCACTGTTTTGACCATAGGATATTAATGTTCATTAGATTTAAAATTCAATTTCAATTAATTAGATTAGTTAGCTCAAATTTTAAAATCTGTTTGGTTATAGCTAATCGATCTCTAGTTTTAATATTGTCTAACTATGGTTGTTTGGTTAGTCAACAAGGCTAGGCTTGGTTAGTAAATTTCAGAGTAATTGAAGGGTAGAATAGGCATTCCTAGGTAAAGACTAATGTTGTAGGTGAAGCTACAGCCTTCTAGGATCTTCTAAAATAGGACTTCAATTGAAATATCAATACCTTAGGGTAGTAACTTGAGAAACATGTCAGAAAATGAAGGACTAATTAATAAAAAACTAAAAATAAAAGAGGGGAAAAAGGGGTAAGTGAAAATATGAAACTTCCCCTCAAATTTGACTATAAAAGGCAATCCCCATTGCTTTCTTTAAAAAAGGTTTACATCTGAAAATTCCCCCCAAAAGCTTCCACAAGCTTTGAACCTCTAAAAATTTGAAATTCAATAAACCAATTTCTAAAAACTATAGTTCAAGCAAATCTGAAAAGTTCTTCCCTTAGATTAGATCATTAGCTCCTAAAAAACCAAAAAATATATAACACAAAACTCCAAAAACACTGTTCTATTGAAATTCTTAGGTTAATTTCGAGTTTTAGTGGTTGATTTGCATCTTCTAGCTCAGGGTCTGATTGTTGAAGTTTTTGAAGTTTCCTGGGTTAATTTTGAGTGTGTTTGAGTTCAATCAAGGCTGTTCTGGGTGTTTTTATTTGTGTTGTACCCCTGTCATTTGTTCCTGGACTTTAATGGTATTGTTTTGGGTTCCAAACTGTTCTCCTATTGTTGTGACCTGCTGTTTGACACTGCTATTTATTCAATCTGCTGCTGACTTCATCTCCTTCTTCTTGTGTTTAAATTTCTAGGTACATCTCTGTAGATCTCGAGTATTGGAACTGAAAGAAAATGCTACTCGTTTACTTCCTTTCCTAATGTCATTACTATGCTTTAGCTATATCATAATTCTACTACATTTTCATGTAAAATGATCCAGGATCATTTAAAGCTGAGATGTGTAATTGTATACTGGAAATCAGCTTGTAACTATTTATACTGGAATTAATTAGGACTGTTTGTATAATTGGGACTGTTTTGGACTGCTTTAAACTATTTTGGATTGTTTTAAATTTTAGAATGATGAAGTACAGTGTTCAGTGATAGTAGATTCACATTGTTTAAAGTTGATTGCTTAAGCATTCATGTTTTATTTAGTTAGTAGATCTAATATGTGCATACGTAATCGTAATTCATATAGATAAGCCTGTTAGTTTAGATTTAGATTTAAACTTGAGTTTCAGCATATTGATTCACAAAAATAAAAAATCACATTTCAATAAAATAAGATCCCAGATTTGATGTTAAGCATTTCAGTTTTGTCGTTAAAGCTTGAGGTGAATGTTCATCCTTTGGATGGGTTTGAGTGTTAAACTAGAAAATTATAGGTTGTAACAAAATAATTAGACATGGTTGTAGCGTTGTAAGTTGTTAAATTCAATCTTTGATCCCTGATTAATATTGGACTCTTCTTCAACTTAAATTCTGTTTCTTGGCTCAAACGCGAGGCCCAGACAATTATTGTTCAGCTTCATAGCTGAAATTTGTACAAAAATACCTCCTGGGCTTGGTTCCTTCAATAATAAGCCCAATCGCACAAGCATTAGGATATTGCATAGTCTAGATCCAGACTCATCAAGGCCATTTCATGTTCCACTTGGGCCCCATGACAGTCTGCGATCTGATGGACCTTCATCCAAACTTTATTGTATTTTATTATTTTGGAATTGGTTTCGAGGCTTAATAGAGCTAAGATCTTAATTCATAGTTTGACATAATATCGATTTGGGCTTCTTAAGCTAGGTAGCACATTTGAACTAAGAGGTTTACCTCTTGTTTAGGTGTGAACTTGAGTTTGAGGGCCCGGATTCCTTATTTGATAGTTTACTGATAATATTAACTAATTAATTAGGCCCTTTTAAAGACAAATCCAATAGAAAATAATAGTCCCTTTTAGGATGACCTTTAAAAAATAAAACAAGGTAAGTCATGCCAAATAAAAACTTATAAATTGTGTGGCCCTCTTTAAATATTTATATTAAAATATGTAGAATTTGGGACGTGCCATTTAGCAAATTTTCATGGCCTCCCACAAAGTTAATAACGCGTTAGTCGTTGTAGGCGTGCTTTTTAATAATTTTACCTTCCTAAATACGGGTGTGCATTTCATACAACCCAAATCCAAATCCTAAAACGTTGAATAAAATGCGTCGAGGATCCGGGTGCATTTCATGGGACGTGATCCGAAAATATATTTTAAACGACGTTCAATTTCTTAAATTTTTTTAATTAAAAGCGGTAAATAATTCTAAAAATTGCGCTATAGAATGACATAAATTAAAATCATATTTTTAGCCAATTATAATAGTTTAAGCGACCGTGCTAGAACCACGGGATCCGGGGGTGCCTAACACCTTCCCTCGGGTCAACAGAATTCCTTATTCAGAATTTCTGGTTCGTAGACTCCATTCGGGAGGTCGAAATTTTTCTCGATTTGGGATTCAAGTTAAATCGGTGACTTGGGACACCAAAAACCAAACCTATCCCAAGTGGCGACTCTAAACAAATAAATAATCCCATTTCGAATAATGTCACTTTAAATGGAAAAACTCCCTTATACATTATCCTTCGGGGTAGATGTATAAAACAGGAGGTGTGACAGCTCTGGCGACTCTGCTGGGGACACGAATCCAAAATTCTGTTTTAGGGTTCAAGAATTCGAGCTTAGTATAATTGTTATATTCGGCTTTATCTGATTTTTCTACATGTTCCATGCTATATGTGCTAAATGTTTTACCGCTTTGATATTTGTTGAATTGTATATATAAACTGTTGCGAATCCCTTCCTCTCTATGAGTCTTATACATCATGGATAAGGGTGCACTTCGTGTAGCTTCTCTTCTGTTTAGAGTCTTTTCCTATTTAGAACGAGGTTTGGATAAGTTTCTAAGCCGGCGGAGCTTCTGTATCCCCGGTACACTGCCTCCCCCTCGGCTCGAGTTGTCCGCTCNCATTTATTTGCTCGGCTTTGCATGTTGACCGGCTTGTATATAATGAGAGAAAATTGAGAAAAATAGCAGTGTTAGGACTAAGGGTAACCACTTGTTTTGAAAAACCAATGCCCAAATAGTACTGAAATGTTGCCGGATTTTCGAAAAAAAAAATATTTGAACTGAAAAAAGAAAGAAAAATTGTTGTTCAAAAAAATATACATTTGATTTTGACACATCTGCCCGAACTACGCCTGTTTGATTCTCACCGGATGTGAGATACGTAGGCAACCCTTATCGGGTCCAACCTCCCCTTTTGCAAAAACAACCAAAAATGTCAAAATTTTAAATTTTTATCATAAATAAGTCGGGTGATGCTATTCTTGTTAAAATAAGCTGAATGTCCCCAAAAGGACGCCAGAAGGCTATTTTTGCAAGAACAGCCACCATGAGTCATTTTTAATGGTTTGCGGGCACAACCTTAAAATCTTCCTCCTAGAAGTGCTGAAAGGCCGTATCTGCAAAACCAAGTCCTTATTTTTCCAAATAAAGAAAATTTTGTAAAAATAGCCATTTTCTCTGTTAGGTCAAAATAAGTCATTAAATTCCTTTTAAATAAATGTGCAGGATGAATCCAACTGACATCAAAACCTTCTCAGACCTGAGTGAGATCCCTTTGAAGCTCCACATGTGGTGGAATGATTTGGGAAAAGGTAGCAGAGAAACCGTGGTCAAGGTTTTGGGTGGTCTCGTTGATTTGTTGAACATCAAACCAAGAACAGACATTATTGAGGCACTGATACCATTCTGTACCCAACCCATAATGTATTCCGGTTCTCGGACTTCGAGCTTACACCCACACTAGAGGAGATTGCAGGATATGCGGGTCTCAACGGGAACCTCAAGAGTAGATACCCATTGGCACCGAGACCGGTAACCCTTCACAGATTCTTGGACTTGTTGAGCATCAGTCGGGACATTAAAGATCCGCATCTAGCAGAAGGGTGTTGCATACTGCATTTCTTGTACCACCGATATGGCAACCCGAAAGATTTTGAGGAGCCCAACACAGGTTTGACACATGCCGGGAACAAAGATAAATGGGATACCCGGCGAGGATTGGCATTTATGGTAGCTTTTCTGGGGGTCGTGATATGTCCAAGAAAAGATGGTCACATAGACATTGGCCTTGTAGGAATGTTGGATGTTGCCATAAAGAAGTCTAATAGCATAGTGATTCCCTTTATTGTGGCGGAAATGTACCGAACTTTAACCATGTGTCGAGAGGGTGTAAAATTCTTTCAGGGTTGCAATCTGCTACTACAGCTATGGATACAGGAGCACCTTTGTCATCACGCGGGGTATATGAATTATGGTTTAACTGGGCTGAGTTGTATTGCAGAGTTCGGAATAGGGGTAACAGGTATTGAGTTCCCCGAGGGCATTGAGGCTTGGTTGTCATACTTGAGATCTTTTACTACAAATAAAGTTGAATAGGCTTTTGGATGGCTCCCTGCTACTGAGGCTTTGTACACATCAGCGGAAGTACCTTATATTCTTTTGATGGGCATCCGAATCATCCAACCTTACGCTCTTTACCGAGTCCTGAGGCAGCTAGGAAGATTCCAAACTGTTCACAAAGACGAAGACCTGAACGGGCAGATCATTGAGTTAGGTCCAAAAGCTATATTTCCGGGAGGAAAAATCCGACAAATATGGAATGAGTGCCGGTTCCTTGAGCCTAAGACTATAGTCCAGGATTTGGCCAGAGGCGAAGTGGATCCCAAATACTTGACCTGGTTTGGCAAAAGATTTCAAATCCCTGAGAGACCCGCCAAAAGGCCACATGTACAACAATTCACCGACGGGGCCCAGATGCAGTGGGATTGGCTAGCCAAAGAAAGGGAATACCGAGCAAGAATAAGGAAGTTGGAGCAACAGGTCCGAGATCTACAATTTGAAAAGAGTGTGTAAGCCGTAGCTGATGAAGGTGATAAAAAGAAACTAGCCCAAGAGAATAAAGCTCTAAAGGCTCAAATTCAACAAATGAAAATAGCTACCAAAAGTCAAGAAAGAAGCCGGTCCGACGAGAGATTGATAAAAGGGCTAAAGAAGCAAGTATCGGAGTGCCAGGAAGAATTGCAGAAATCTGAAGGGAACATGGCAAAACTCCGGGCACAGTAGGCAAAGAAGACAAAGGAAAGAGCCCAATTTGTATAACAAATGAAAAGGAACTATGAGGGAACCATTGCTAATATGAAGAGAAAAATGAACACCCTTGAAGACAAGGCAGCCCGGCAGGACAAAGAATTTCAGGCTGAGAGGGACCAATGCTATGGGCTAATCACCGAGATGGAGAAAGAAATAAAACTGTTGCAAGACCATCACTTCCACGACTCCCAGGTGTTAGAGGACCGCAACCAACAGATAAGCCGACTACTCCAAGAAAAGGGCCGGATTAGGGAAAGAGTCAGAGGCATTGCAAATTATATTGTCATGAAATGTCAAGCCGGTAAACGAATGGGTCGTACCACTTTCTTTGCTACAGTGATGATATTTGTACGTCAGGTTATGAATGATTTGGAGCAGTTACAAAGGGGTCTTGCACGCAGGCCCGCGACGATACCGAATGATGCCCCGCGGGCCCCAGGATTTGAAGCTTTGATATATTCCTAGTTATCGAGTCCGTATTTTGTTATTTTAGAATCTTTTTTGTAATTTTCCTTTTTAAGAAAAATAAATAGTCTAGTATCTTTTGTAATCGGAGTTTTCTTAATGAAAATTGAAAAAATCCCAACAATTATTTCCTTATTTTTGCATTTATTTACAAGAACTACGCTTGGTCTGATTCATGCGGGGTCATGATACGTAGGCAATCTCCATAAGATTCGACCGTAACCCCAAGAAAAGAAAAAAAAAGAAATACGAGGGAAGCAAATAAAAGGAAAACAAGAGAGGAAAAGAAACACAAAAGAAGAAAATAAGGAATCGAGAGAAAAACCATGGCAAAAGAAAAGGAAAAGCAGAAAATGAAAATAACAGAGGGAAAAGAAAATTGAGAGAAAAACAAAAAGAGAAAGCAAAAGCAAGAAAAACAAAGGAAAAGTCGGGACAACGCATGCAACCGTAGCAAACATGTAGATACTCATTTAACTGTATAGGTGCATCACACCCCAATGTGCGGTTACCTATCTGTTATTTGTTTCAAACCAACTGTTGTTGTTGTCAACTCCAACTTAATTTTTAGAAACGGTGGTTGGTTGTGGTACACTGGCATCGCATCAATACTTTACCAGATTGAGAGGCAGTGTGGAAACGTCTACAGAAATGACTTTGCCTGCAGTTCCTATACCTGAAGATAGCCCCATCTCGAGGGTCCCAGCAGTTGAGTCTGTCACAGCCGAAGAGAACCGGATACTACATCTCCGACTCATGGAGATGTGGGATGCCTGGACCAATAGAAGAGAACCTCCAAGCGCCATCCCTGGATTTCCTGAACTATTTCGTAGATTCGGGGGCACTTCCAACGTCCCCGTTAGCCACTCAAATACTCCATTGGGACAACCTACTATGACCGCTCACTTCATAGGAAAACCTTCTGAGGTCCTCCCCCAGGTGTTCCCATCAGGAGCAGCTCCTAACATTTTCACTGCTCCACCATGCTCTGCTACAACACAACCTTCACTGCCAAGGTCTACTTTTGATCCTTCAGTTTTCACCTTCCAAAACCCTGTCTTTCAGGTGGATCCTCCTCAATATCCCACATATACTTACTCTCAGCCACCACAATATGAGCTTACAACAGGGCAAGATAAAACTCTCAAAGCTTCTGAACAAGATGAGATGGCGAAAAGAATGAGGAGCCTTGAGCAGAGTTTAAAGAATATACAAGGCTTGAGTGGGCAAAAAAGTGTTTCTTATACAAATCTGTGCATGTTCCCTCCTGTGCACTTGCCCTCGGGGTTTAAAACACCAAAATTCAAAATGTATGATGGGCATGGCGATCCCATCGCTCACTTGAAAAAGTATTGTAATCAGCTGCGTGGGGCCGGCGGAAAAGAAGAGTTGTTGATAGCTTATTTCGGAGAGAGCTTAGTAGGCATTGCCTCAGAATGGTACATGGACCAAGACATCTCACGATGGCACATTTGGGACGATCTTGCCAGAGATTTTGTAAGGCAGTTTCAATATAACATCGACATCGCACCAGACCGAAATTCTTTGGCAAATTTGAAGAAGAAGCCCTCGGAAAGCTTCAGGGAATATGCTATAAAGTGGCGCGAATAGGCATCGAGGGTGAAACCTCCCATGGATGAAATAGAAATGGTCACCGTCTTCCTTCACGCCCAGGAAGCAGATTACTTCCAAAACATGATGTCGGCCATGGGCAAACCTTTTGCAGAAGCAATCAAAATTGGTGAAATGGTAGAGAACGGTTTGAAAACGGGCAGGATTTTGAGTCAGTCGGCATTAGAGCAACCTCCCAAGCCATCCAAGGTGGGTCTAGAGGAATGGTCAAAGGGAAAAAGAAAGAGGAAACAGTTATGGCAGCATCAGGGGGAAGAAGATGTCGGGCTCCTAGACCTGTGTTCTCTGAAAGAATCCCTCAACACTACTATCCTCAGTCCGATATGGCTTATGCTTCCCCACCTTATGCGGTCATAAACACTCAACCCTTTTCCCCGACCGCAACCACAGGCCAACAGAAATCAACCTCTATTCCAGAGAAATCAGCCTCCTCACCAGAACCACTATAATCCTCGACCTCCGCAAAATAACTTTCGTCCTCGGGAACCACCCAAAAGACCAAACTTTACACCCATAGGTGAACCCTACTCCAATCTGTTCCCGAAGCTTGTTCAAATGAATTTGTTGCAACCCATACCCCAAAATAGGCAAAACCCGGAATCACCATCCTATCAGCAGGGTGTCCGATGTGCTTATCACTCAGGAGCTGAGGGGCATAGTACAGACAACTGTTGGATGTTGAAAAAATCCGTGGAAGATTTGATAGAACAGGGAAAGATAGTGTTGAGGGACGAGGAAGTCCTAAATGTGACCAACAATCTGTTGCACGCTCACAATAACGGGCCGGTAATCGGGATGATTTGTGAAGACAGGGAGTTTGATTCAGCCTTGAAAGCTATAATTGCTATAGTCGATGTATAAAGGAATCCCAAGGCACCCTCGAAGCAAGAAAAAGGGGAAAAGAAGAATAAAATCGTCAAGACTGAACCTGAGAAGAAGGCTGAAACAAAAGCAGAGACGGTGCCTCCTAAAAATGGAATTCTCTATGTTCCGCGAGGTCGCCAAGAAAAGCCACTGGTTGTGAGCACTCCAAAGAAGTTTGAAGTAAAAAAGGGAACACAAATGTATGTATCAAAAGGAGCTTATGTGGTACGGGGGACAATTAAACCGCCTCGGCTGAATGAGCAAGTGGTTATTGGACGCGTACCATAGAAGCCAATGACCGACCCTTCTGCGGTGCCATGGAACTATCAGCAGACAGTGGTTACATACAAGGGTAAAGAAATCTCGGGAGAACTTCCAGGAAAGACCTCTGTTGAGAAATATTCAGATGTATAGGAGGTAAACAATGCCACACGAAAGCGCATTCCAACCAAGAAGCCCGTGAGTACTGAGGAAGCAGAGGCTTTCTTCCAGATATGAAGATGCCTGATTATGAGGTAGTAGATCAATTGAGAAAATATCCTGAACAAGTGTCGTTGCTGTCATTGGTGACGAAATCCTCCGAACATCAGAAGATCTTAATGAAAACTCTGAATGAGGCGTATGTGCCAGCTAAAACTTTGGTCGAACAACTCGAAATAATGGCAGAAAGATTCTTCGCTGTCAATCAAATCTCCTTTAGTAAAAATGACTTGCCTCCAGAGGGAGCGGCTCACAACAAAGCTTTACATCTGACTGTCAAGTGTGAAGGTTACTATGTCAAGCGAGTCATGGTGGACAAAGGCTCGGGTGTTTACATCTGCCCACTCTCCACACTGCAAAGAATGGAAATCGGGATTGGAAGGATTCGTCCCAATAACGTTTGTGTGAGAGCCTTTGATGGCGTTAAAAGGGATACCATCGGAGAAATTGATCTGATATTAACTATAAGCCCGGTGGATTTCGAGGTAACTTTTCAGGCGTTGGACATGGATACATCTTACAATTTTCTTCTAGGGAGGCCCTGGATCCATGTTGCGGGAGCGGTACCCTCCACCTTCCACCAAATGGTGAAATTCGAGTATGAAGATCAGGAAATTGTGGTCCACGGAGAAGATGAGCAGTACATTTATCGGAAGCCATCCATCCCATGTTTGGAGGCGAGGGAAGGAAGTGAACATATTGTTGACCAAGCCTTTAAAATTGTGGTGGCGGATCAGTACGATGAGGGAAATCCTTGTCCCCAACCTTTCCTATCTAATGCTTCAATTATGGTGGCTAAAGAGATGATTAGACACGGTTTCAAGCCAGGAAAAGGATTAGGAAAAGCTCTACAAGGAATATTAGAACCAGTAACCCTATCCACAGCAGAAAAGTTCTTCGGGATAGGCTTCCACCCTACCCCAGATGATGAAAAATGGGAGGATGAGAGAAAGAAGGAAGGTAGATCCTGCCACAACCATTGCCACATCTCTATGATACTTTTGTCAAGCCTAAGTATGGCGAAGAAGAAGATGATGAGGTGTTCACGGCTGAGGAAATCGAATATATATGTGGAGCTATGAGACAAATACTCTATGAGGACCACATGGTTCAGCCAGGGGAGGGCACTAGCACCATTGAGGTGCTATACATGGGACCAGAAGCTAAACTCCAAAACTGGAAGGCTACGCTATTCCCAATCAGGTGGGAGTCCCGGTAGACTAGCCCTGCTACTTATTTTGCATCCCGAGTTATTTCAGGGTGTAACTCGAATGTTTCTTTTAGTTTCTTGTCTTTAAAATTCCCGAATGTAAACCCTGTTATCTTTCCAATTCCAAGAAATGAAATTAATATTTCATCGTTCATTTTATCCCTATTTTTTCTGATTTTTGTTATTTTTCTTTTTCATTTCTTTTTTCAGTTATAATAATGCGGTTTTAAATAACATGACATGCTTGTGGACTTCATGCCCAGATTCAAACATGTTGTCTAACTGTGAAATAATGAACCAAGAGCCGGAATATGATGAAGAAGAGACTTTTAGGGAAATAAATCAAGAACTGGAACAATTTGAGAACAAACCTAAGCTAAATTTGAATGACACTGAACCGGTTAACTTGGGAACAACCGAAGAAATCAGGGAAACCAAAATAAGCATTCGCACAGATGAGAAAACTTGAGATGCAATAATCCAACTCCTGTTTGAGTTTAAAGATGTGTTTGCTTGGTCATATGATGACATGCTAGGACTGAGCGTTGATCTAGTAGTGCATAAATTGCTAATTTACCCCGATTGTCCTCTAGTTCAGCAAAAGCAGAGAAAGTTTAAGACTGATATCAGTGATAAGATCAAAGAAGAAATCACAAAACAGCTGAAAGCGAGGGTAATTCAAGTGGTCCGCTATACCACATGGCTGGCCAATGTAGTTCCAGTGCCGAAGAAAGATGGGAAAACCCGGGTGTGTGTAGACTACCGAGATTTGAATAGGGCAAGTCCCAAAGACAATTTCCCTTTGCCGAACATCCACATCATTATTGATAACTGCGCTAAACATGAGATACAGTCCTTCGTGGATTGTTACGCAGGATATCACCAGGTGTTGATGGATGAAGAAGATGTAGAGAAAACAGCCTTCACTACACCCTGGGGTACCTACTGTTACCGAGTTATGCCATTTGGGCTGAAGAATGCCGGAGCAACCTATATGAGAGCCATGACCGCCATCTTCCATGATATGATGTATCAGGAGATAGAGGTGTATGTAGATGATTTAATCATCAAGTTCTGAACTCAAGATGACCATGTTCGAGATTTGAGAAAGTTCTTTGAACGATTGCGCAAGTATGATTTGAAGCTGAATCCTGCTAAATGTGCCTTCGGAGTCCCATCAGGCAAACTCCTGGGTTTCATAGTCAGTAGGAGAGGTATCGAGTTAGATCCAACAAATATAAAGGCTATTCGAGATCTACCTCCTCCAAGAACTAAGAAAGACGTGATGAGCTTATTGGGTAGGTTAAACTATATCAGTCGGTTCATTGCTCAACTGACTACCACATGTGAGCCCATATTCAAACTATTGAAGAAAGATGCAGTGATCAAATGGACAGCTGAATGTCAAGAGGCCTTCGACAAGATCAAGGAATATCTGTCAAATCCTCCAATCTTGGTCCCACCGGAGCCAGGAAGACCTCTCTTCTTGTATCTGACGGTTTTAGAAAATTCTTTTGGCTGTGTCCTCAGGCAACACGATATAACCGGAAATAAAGAGCAGGCAATTTATATTTGTGCAAGAAGTTCACCAGTTATGAAGCCAAATACACTTTGTTGGAGAGAACGTGTTGTGCTTTGACGTGGGTTGCTCAAAAGTTGAGACATTATCTTCAAGCCCACACTACCTACCTCATAACCAGGTTGGATCCTTTGAAGTACATATTCCAGAAATCGATGCCCACTGGGAGACTAGCAAAATGGAAAATCTTGCTCACTGAATTTGACATAGTCTATGTCACTCGCACGACAATGAAAGTCCAGGCGTTGGCAGATCATTTGGCTGAAAACTCGGTTGACGAGGAATACCAACCGTTGAGCACATACTTCCCAGACGAGGAAGTAAATTCAATAGAAGCAATCTCTGAGGACACTCGTGCTTGGAAAATGTTCTTTGACGGAGCAGTAAATGCTAGAGGTGTAGGAATTAGGGCAATCTTGATCTCACCCACTGGTCAGCACTACCTAGCTACAGCCAGGCTCCGATTTTTCTGCACAAATAATACTGCTGAGTATGAAGCTTGCATCATGGGCATGAATATGGAAATCGACCAAGATGTTGAAGATTTATTGATCATGGGGGATTCTGATTTGATTATCCGGCAAGCCTAGGGAGAGTGGGAGACCCGAGATGTTAAGCTCATTCCCTATCGGCAACATGTGGAAGATCTCGACAAGCGGTTCAAGTCGATAGAATTCAAGTACATTCCTCGGTGTCACAATGAACTAGCCGATGCACACGCCACTCTGGCTTCAATGCTGCCTTACCCAGGCAATGCCCATATTGATCCTATGGAAATTCAAATCAAAGAGAGGCATGGTTATTGTAATGCGGTTGAGGCGGAACTCGGCACCCAGCCATGGTATCATGATATCAAGAGATTTCTGAAAACACAAGAATACCCCGAGCAAGCCACTAGAGATCAAAAGAGAACCATTAGACGGTATGCGAGTGGTTTCTTCTTAAGTGGTGATGTCTTGTATAAAAAGACCCTGGATCTCAATTTACTGAGATGTGTTGATGCCGAGGAAGCCGAAAGAATTATGCATGAAGTGCACGTGGGGGTGTGCGGACCTCATATGAATGGGTATGTTTTGACAAAGAAAATCCTGCCATCGGGGTATTACTGGATAACCATGGAGAAGGACTGCTTCAGTTTTGTTCGGAAATGCCATCAGTGTCAGGTGCACGGTGATTTGGTTTATGCACCCCCAACAGAGCTTCATCCAATGTCAGCACCTTGGCCATTTGTTGCCTGGGGTATTGACGTCATTGGGCCAATCGAGCCAAAATCTTTGAATGGACATAGATTCATATTAGTTGCAATTGATTACTTCGTGAAATGGGTTGATGCTAGCACACTCAAGTCAGTTACCAAGAAAGCTGTGGTAGACTTCGTGCACTCCAATCTCATTTGCCGCTTTGGCATTCCTGCAACTATCATTACCGACAATGTTGCGAACTTGAACAGTCGTCTGATGGGAGAGGTATGCGAACAATTTAAGATAATGCATAGAAACTTTACTCCTTATCGGCCCAAAGCCAACGGTGCCGTCGAAGCAGCAAATAAGAACATCAAGAAGATTTTGAGAAAGATGATTCAAAGCTTCAGTCAATGGCATGAAAAGCTGCCTTTCGCATTACTTGGATATCGCATCACAGTGCGTACATCAGTCGGAGCGACCCCGTACTTGTTGGTCTACGGAACTGAGGCTGTCATACCTGCAAAGGTAGAATTTCCTTCACTCCGGATAATCGTCGAAGCAGAAACTGAGGACAGCGAATGGGTCAAGACTCGGCTGGAACAGTTGTCATTAATTGATGAAAAATGAATGGTCGCAGTTTGTCACGAGCAGTTGTACCAACAAAGAATGGCCCGCGCTTATAACAAGAAAGTGCGTCCCAGGAATTTTGAAGTTGGACAACTCGTGTTAAGATGCGTTCTCCCTCATCACCAGGAAGCAAAAGGAAAATTTGCTCCTAATTGGAAGGGTCCATACATAATCCGGAAAATATTGCCAAGAGGAGCGATGTATTTGGGAGACATTGAAGGAAATGATCCTGAAGCAGCAGTCAATGCAGATGCAATAAAAAGGTACTATGTCTAGGCCTCCTGCGGCGATGGCTTTTGTTTAATTGAGATGACGAAGGCTTTCCTTCCTGCTACCTAAACACTATCAATCCTTCGTGAACCCTTTGAGTCGGTTACCCCTCTTTGATCACCCTCTTTGGAACCCAGAAGTACTATTGGAAGAAAAGAAAAAGAAAAAAGAAAAAAAAGAGAAAAAGAAAAAGAAAAAAGAAAAGAAAAAGAAGAAGAAAAATAAAAAGAAAATAAAAGAAAAGAAAAAAGAAAAAAGAAAAGCAAAGAAAAGAAAAACAAAACAAAAACAAAAACAAAAGTAAAATAATTTCCCTGAACTACATTTGACTTGATTCTGAAAGGATACGTAGGCAACCTCTCCCTGAGGTTTAGTCACACCAAAACAAAAACCCCAATTTTCCCAAAAATTGAAACTGGGGCAGATGATATAATGGTCCGGCCATGAGCCCGCAAAAATGGTTCCAAAGTTGCAGTTCCGCCCAAAATCCTTTTTACCCAGAGACCTTGTCCAAGTCCTTCCGATCAATTGCCAAAGGCGGGGAAGTGGAAAACATCATTGTTGGAATCTGATGCAACTCAAATTGAGAGAAATAAATTAAAAGAGTCTTATCAGTGAAAACCTTCGAGCACCATAAGGCAACAGTGAGCAGAGAATTTGAAAATGAGAGAGTCCGTTCAGTGAAAACTCGTAAAGAGCACTATCGGGTGACGACGAGAAGAGAAATGAGAGAGGTCGATTAGCAAAAACCCGCAAAGGGCGCTGTCGGCCGAAAAGAAGACACCTCACCACTAAAAGAGTCCTGGCAAGGTTCTCTGGCTTTGAAATACGGATCAATGGGTTCATGAGAAATTGGAAAGTTTGTGTGGGTTGGGCGTCCAGTCCAAGAAACATGTCATGTTCATTAGAAGTCAGCATTCACCCAAGATAAGTCCTTATTTTCCCCCGAAAGGGATGCCTCTCTTTAAACTCATATGCTGGCCTTTTGTATACTTCTTCCTTGAATCCCTTTCGGTTTAACTCTGATTCTGAGACTATTACAAAGAAAAGGTGGCAGGACTAGTTTTATAGGGATTCGCCTGGCAAAAGCCAAAGAAAATACCCAGCCTCGGCGGGTGCGTCAGGCCAATTCCGACGGACCATGGTGGTTGATGCTTTTAAAGCAATGACATTGGAAAGGAAAGAAAGTCAGAGGAAAAGGTCCTAAGAGCATAATAAAGTGAAAAGGCCAGAGCCCACACGGGCGAGTCATCATGAAATCCTAAATGACGAGTCATGTCGGTTTGAAAAGAGATTCACCCTTAAGGCCAGCAAGCAGCAAAGTTCTCAACGGAAATTGGGACAGGTCAAGTAATTGAGATGGTCAAGGCCACAAAACCAACCACCGTTTCAAACTAACAAATTGTTCTTTGTTGAAAGTTAAAACAGGTGTAATTCAAAGCAACCATGCAAGAAGCAGGTGCAACCCAAAAGAGATGCGCAAGCATTGAAGCAGCTTTGGAATAGGGAATCGACCAAAAAGGAAGTTTCTCCCCAAATTCTTCCATGCGTTTTACTAAATAAAAGTAAGAAAATAAGAAAAAAAAGTAAAGAGGAAAAAGAAAGAAGAAAAGAAGTGAAAATGAAAATCCCAAAAGAAAAAATCATGGTAGCATAGGGCCCCATTCCCTAGATATCCCGGCATAACCCGCGGATCTCCCTGGCATAACCCAAGGAGCTTTTTTCTCTCCATCCCGGCATAACCCATGGATCTCCCTGGCATAACCCAAGAAGCTTTTTTCTTTCCATCCCAGCATAACCCGTGGATCTCCCTGGCATAACCCAAGGAGCCTTTTTCTTTCCATCCCGGCATATCCCGTGGATCTCCCTGGAATAACCCAAGGAGCTTTTATCTTTCCATCTCGGCATAACCCGTGGATCTCCCTGGCATAACCCAAGGAGCTTTTTTCTTTCCATCCTGGAATAACCCGTGGATCTCCCTGGCATAACTCAAGGATCCGTTTTCTTCCAATCCCGGCATAACCCGTGGATCTCCCTGGCATAACCCAAGGAGCTTTTTTCTTTCCATCCCGGCATAACCCGTGGATCTCCCTGGCATAACCCAAGGAGCTTTTTTCTTTCCAATCCCGGCATAACCCGTGGATCTCCCTCGCATAACCCAAGGAGTTTTTTTCTTTCCATCTCGGCATAACCCGTGGATCACCCTGGCATAACCCAAGGAGATTTTTTCTTTCCATCCCGGCATAACCCGTGGATCACCCTGGCATAACCCAAGGAGCTTTTTTCTTTCCATCCCGGCATAACCCGTGGATCTCCCCGGCATAACCCAAGGAGCTTTTTTCTTTCCATCCCGGCATAACCCATAGATCTCCCTGGCATAACCCAAGGAGCATTTTTCTTTCCATCCTGGCATAACCCGTGGATCTCCCTAGCATAACTCAAGAAGCTTTTTTCTTTACATCCCGGCATAACTTGTGGATCTCCCTGGCATAACTTAAGGAGTTTTTTTTTCTTTCTTTCCATCCCGGCATAACCCGAGGACCCTTTTCTTTTTCGGCATAACCTGGTCATTTTTTAGCATAACCTGTCTTCATTCCCAAGGATACACAATCCTGACTTGAGCGTGTAGATATGTGCCACAACTAACTTACGAAATTTTCCTAGTGAAAACTAGGGCAGAAAAATTTTGTTTGTTTGTTTGTTTTGGTGTCTTAAGCAGGTTCGACATCGTGGCACAGGGGTGCGAGATGACCTACGGAATGAGTCTCAATCCAGAATAAAGAAAAGAAGAAAAGAACAAAAGAAATGAATTGAAAGCAAACAAAGGTGCGGATTGCTCAAAATTTGATTGAAGTCATAAGCTTCGCCGATCCCATTTTGACCCAATGTTGCAGAAAGAAACAACAACCACAACTTGCGAGCATCAAGATTCAGATCGGAGTCCATAGCAAAATCATCTAAGACTCAAGATCAAGCTTCAAGAGACTTATAGATAGGAATCTTGTAACTCATAGTTGATACGCATAACTAGCTTATATTTGATTATCCTTTTGGTGTAATAAGTAGGTCAGCAAGCAGTAGCAGCAACAACAGCAGTGAAATCACAGCTCCTGGTAGTCCCAGCTACCAAACCTTCCAGAACTGCACTGACCAGATTCCTTTATAGCCAAGGATATGTAGTCAACCTTTGAAGCAGGGTTCGGTCACACGGTTTTTAAAATGCTTCTCATGGATTCCGAGCAGGCAAAAATCTCTCATAGTTGCTCATTTATCTTTGCCCGAAAATCCTTCGTGTCTCCGAGCAAAGAGAGGCAGATGTGAGCACGTGATTTTTGCCTCGCTCAAATATTCCTATAGAATTATGAAAATTAGGGTTTTTCTTTAATTATTTGAATTTTAGGGAATTAATTGCATGATTTTGTATTTTGTTTGCATTTTGTCTGCATTTTTAGTTGTCATTAAAAAGAAAAAAAAATTATTACAAAATAGCATACCTGCAGTTAGGACCCAATTCTAGATTTTAGATTAATTAAAATCGTTGAAAATAAGAGAAAATAATTAAAAATAGTCTTTTGTATTGTTTTACTTTTAATTTTGATTTTTCCTTTAGTTTCCTTTTAAACTAGGATTTGTTTAATTTTTAAGAATTAATTAGTCTAATTTTAGAATTAAATCAGGTTTTGGCTATATTTTTATTTTGTACTTAATAAAATTCAAAAATTTAAATAAAGAAAGAAAGAAAAGAGAGGAAAACCAACAAAAAAGAAAATAAAATGAAGGAAAGGGCAATCAGGCCACCAGTTTTGGGCCACAAACTCGAGCCCAAACCCCAAATCCATGCCAAATTAGCCCAACCCGCCTCAAGAAACCCGATCCAGCCCCCTTGTAATAAAACGACGTCGTTTTAATAGGAATTAATCCTGGCCGTCGAGGATCTTTGATCCTACGGTCAGGAACTAGGGTAGTTTTAATATATTAGTGTCGGACCCCCTACCCCCTGCCCCCTCTCCGTCTCTCGGAAGCCTCCACGCACAAACCAAATTCCTCACCGCCTTCCACCGCAAACCACCGCCGGAAATCATCTTCGCCGGCGGCGAAGCTCCAATGACGCCCAAATTTACTCCCCGGAACCTTCTCCCCCTCCTCTTTCCAAAGCTCCAAACATCATCCCCCAAATCTCCGCCAAGCTGTTCGAATCCTCAAAAATAGTGTTGCCGCCTCCGCTTCCCACGGCGGCGCCATTATCCTTTCCCCACCAAATTAACACCGTAGTTCCGTCTTCGTCTCCCAAGTCCGTCTTCGTCTCCCAAGTCCATGAATGGCCTTGATTTCCCTCGAATCCTCACCAAACACCTCAAATATCAAATCGAAAATCCGCACTTAATCCTAAATCCTCCAAATCTCACCAAATTGACATCATATGACCTCCTCACCGCCCTCATATTGAATCTATCACCAGTAGCATTTAAATCTCACTGGAGTAGTTTGAATTTTAAATTTGAGAAGCGGCAGGACTGTAGAAGTTATATATCAGTGAGTTTTCTGTTCTTTCCTTGTTTCCCTGTTTGATTTTTCTTTTACGATTGATTCTGTTCTCATGATTTTTTATTTCTAGTTTAATTTTCGTTTTGGTTGATTCTGCCTACACGATTTCTGATTTTTAGTTTAATTTTGTTTAATTTTTTATGTTGTTGGTTTAATCCAGTGGTTAGTTTTATTTTAATTTTTGCTTTTATTGAGTAGTGATGCATGATTGTGTGTTTGACGTGATTTATACTTTAGTTTTCATTTTTACTGGTTAGTTAATGGTTGATTCACTGTTTTGACCATAGGATATTAATGTTCATTAGAGTTAAAATCCAATTTCAATTAATTAGATTAGTTAGCTCAAATTTTAAACTCTGTTTGGTTATAGCTAATCGATCTCTAGTTTTAGTATTGTCTAACTATGGTTGTTTGGTTAGTCAACAAGGCTAGGCTAGGTTAGTAAATTTCAGAGTAATTGAAGGGTAGAATAGGCATTCCTAGGTAGAGACGAATGTTGTAGGTTAAGCTAGAACCTTCTAGGATCTTCTAAAATAGGACTTCAATTGAAATATCAATAACTTAAGGCAGTAACTTGAGAAACAAGTCAGAAAATGAAGGACTAATTATTAAAAAACTAAAAATAAAAGAGGGGGAAAAGGGGTACGTGAAAATCTGAAACTTCCCCTCAAATTTGCCTATAAAAGGCAGTCCCCATTGCTTTCTTTAAAAAAGGTTTACACCTGAAAATTCCCCCCAAAAGCTTCCACAAGCTTTGAACCTCTAAAAATTTGAAATTCAAAAAACCAAGTTCCAAAAACTGTAGTTCAAGCAAATCTGAAAAGTTCTTCCCTTAGATAAGATCATTAGCTCCTAAAAAACCAAAAAATATATAACACAAAACTCCAAAAACACTGTTCTGTAGAAGTCCTTAGGTTAATTTCGAGTTTTAGTGGTTGATTTGCATCTTCTAGCTCAGGGTCTGATTGTTGAAGTTTTGAAGTTTCCTGGGTTAATTTTGAGTGTGTTTGAGTTCAATCAAGGTTGTTCTGGTGTTTTTATTGGTGTTGTACCCCGGTCATTTGTTCTTGGGATTTAGTGGTATTGTTTTGGGTTCCAAACTGTTCTCCTGTTGTTGTGACCTGCTGTTTGACACTGCTATTTACTCAATCTGCTGCTGACTTCATTTCCTTCTTCTTGTGTTTAAATTTCCAAGTGCACCTCTGTAGATCTCGAGTATTGGAACTGAAATAAAATGCTACTCGTTTACTTCCTTGCCTAATGTCATTACTGTGCTTTAGCTAGATCATAATTCTACTGCACTTTCATGTAAAACAATCCAGGATCATTTAAAGCTGAGATGTGTAATTGTATACTGGAAATCATCTTGCAACTGTTTATACTGGAATTAATTAGGACTGTTTGTATAATTGGGACTGTTTTGGACTGCTTTAAACTATTTTGAATTGTTTTAAATTTTAGAATGATGAAGTACAGTGTTCAGTGATAGTAGATTCACATTGTTTAAAGTTGATTGCTTAAGTATTCATGTTTTAATTAGATAGTAGATCTAATATGTGCATACGTAATCATAATTCATATAGATAAGCCTGTTAGTTTAGATTTAGATTTAAACCTGAGTTTCAGCATATTGATTCACAAAAATGAAAAATCACATTTCAATAAAATAAGATCCCAGATTTGATGTTAAGCATTTCAGTTTTGTCGTTAAAGCTTGAGGTGAATGTTCATCCTTTGGATAGGTTTGAGTGTTAAACTAGCAAAATATAGGTTGTAACAAAACAATTTGACATGGCTGTAGCATTGTAAATTGTTAAATTCAATCTTTGATCCCTGATTAATATTGGACTCTTCTTCAACTTAAATTCTGTTTCTTGGCTCAAACGCGAGGCCCAGACAATTATTGTTCAGCTTCATAGCTGAAATTTGTACAAAAATACCTCCTGGGCTTGGTTCCTTCAATAATAAGCCCAATCGCACAAGCATTAGGATATTGCATAGTCTAGATCCAGACTCATCAAGGCCATTTCATGTTCCACTTGGGCCCCATGACAGTCTGCGATCTGATGGACCTTCATCCAAACTTTATTGTATTTTATTATTTTGGAATTGGTTTCGAGGCTTAATAGAGCTAAGATCTTAATTCATAGTTTGACATAATATCGATTTGGGCTTCTTAAGCTAGGTAGCACATTTGAACTAAGAGGTTTACCTCTTGTTTAGGTGTGAACTTGAGTTTGAGGGCCCGGATTCCTTATTTGATAGTTTACTGATAATATTAACTAATTAATTAGGCCCTTTTAAAGACAAATCCAATAGAAAATAATAGTCCCTTTTAGGATGACCTTTAAAAAATAAAACAAGGTAAGTCATGCCAAATAAAAACTTATAAATTGTGTGGCCCTCTTTAAATATTTATATTAAAATATGTAGAATTTGGGACGTGCCATTTAGCAAATTTTCATGGTCTCCCGTAAAGTTAATAACACCTTAGTCGTTGTAGGCGCGCTTTTTAATAATTTTACCTTCCTAAATACGGTTGTGCATTTCATGCAACCCAAATCCAAATCCCAAAACGTTGAATAAAATGCATCGAGGATCTGGGTGCATTTCATGTGACGTGATCCGAAAACATATTTTAAACGACGTTCAATTTCTTAAATTTTTTTAATTAAAAGGGGTAAATAATTCTAAAAATTGCACTATAGAATGACATGTATTAGTATTAGATTTTTAGCCAATTATAATAGTTTAAGCGACCGTGCTAGAACCACGGGATACGGGGGTGCCTAACACCTTCCCTCANTCAGTTTTGTCGTTAAAGCTTGAGGTGAATGTTCATCCTTTGGATGGGTTTGAGTGTTAAACTAGAAAATTATAGGTTGTAACAAAATAATTAGACATGGTTGTAGCGTTGTAAGTTGTTAAATTCAATCTTTGATCCCTGATTAATATTGGACTCTTCTTCAACTTAAATTCTGTTTCTTGGCTCAAACGCGAGGCCCAGACAATTATTGTTCAGCTTCATAGCTGAAATTTGTACAAAAATACCTCCTGGGCTTGGTTCCTTCAATAATAAGCCCAATCGCACAAGCATTAGGATATTGCATAGTCTAGATCCAGACTCATCAAGGCCATTTCATGTTCCACTTGGGCCCCATGACAGTCTGCGATCTGATGGACCTTCATCCAAACTTTATTGTATTTTATTATTTTGGAATTGGTTTCGAGGCTTAATAGAGCTAAGATCTTAATTCATAGTTTGACATAATATCGATTTGGGCTTCTTAAGCTAGGTAGCACATTTGAACTAAGAGGTTTACCTCTTGTTTAGGTGTGAACTTGAGTTTGAGGGCCCGGATTCCTTATTTGATAGTTTACTGATAATATTAACTAATTAATTAGGCCCTTTTAAAGACAAATCCAATAGAAAATAATAGTCCCTTTTAGGATGACCTTTAAAAAATAAAACAAGGTAAGTCATGCCAAATAAAAACTTATAAATTGTGTGGCCCTCTTTAAATATTTATATTAAAATATGTAGAATTTGGGACGTGCCATTTAGCAAATTTTCATGGTCTCCCGTAAAGTTAATAACACCTTAGTCGTTGTAGGCGCGCTTTTTAATAATTTTACCTTCCTAAATACGGTTGTGCATTTCATGCAACCCAAATCCAAATCCCAAAACGTTGAATAAAATGCATCGAGGATCTGGGTGCATTTCATGTGACGTGATCCGAAAACATATTTTAAACGACGTTCAATTTCTTAAATTTTTTTAATTAAAAGGGGTAAATAATTCTAAAAATTGCACTATAGAATGACATGTATTAGTATTAGATTTTTAGCCAATTATAATAGTTTAAGCGACCGTGCTAGAACCACGGGATACGGGGGTGCCTAACACCTTCCCTCAGGTCAACAAAATTCCTTATTCAGAATTTTTGGTTCGCAGACTCCATTCGGGAAGTCGAAATTTTCCTCGATTTGGGATTCAAGATAAACCGGAGACTTGGGACACCAAAAGCCAAACCTATCCCAAGTGGCGACTCTAAACAAATAAATAATCTCATTTCGAATAATGTCACTTTAAATGGAAAAATTCCCTTATACATTATCCTTCGGGGTAGGTATGTAAAAAAGGAGGTGTGACAGTAAGTTCGAGCAAGGTTGAACTTTTCTTTCGTTTGGCAATGGCCGATGGCTGCAAGGGTGTTAATTCGGGCGAGCTCAAAATTGAAACCCGTTGTAAGTTCGAGCGAGGTCAAACTTTCCTTTTATTTGTCCATGGTCGATGGCTGCAAGGGTGTTAATTCGAGCGAGATCAAAATTGTAACCTGTTGTTTTCATTTATTGGAGAACATTACTCTTCATCGTATTATTTATGAGCGCGTCGGGGTGAGTCCTGGTTTGTTTAATTTTGCTTTTATTGAAGAGTACCGCGCGTCGGGACGAGTCCCGATTCGTTTAGCTTTGCTTTCATTTGAGATTATTGTGTGTTTCATGGGCTCATCGCTCAGACTCCGGTTCCGAAAACTATTTCTTAACAATGTCGACATGTTCTGAGCCATTTTTGTCATTTGTAGTACGGTACGACTTAGAGGGATTTGTTTGCTCGTTGCTTGCTAGGTGGTATGGTACAGAACATTTTCCTTGTGTGTTTGGCGGCGTTCGTTCCTTGTTTGCGTACCTGTGAGAATGCTCGTGTTCCTGTTTCGAAGCAAAAATAGAGTGTTATAAGTTAAACCCAAACGAAATTGTTTGTTACCTTGGCCTGGTAAGTCGGTGAAAGGGGGAAAGGCGCTATAGGGTCGCTTGTTTCACCCCGTGCTCGAACGGTGGTTTTACATTTGGCAGTCGTGTTTGGCTTCGTCTTTAGTCGTGTCTGGGTTTCTCGTGGGTTGGACCTACCTTGCTCATTGGGATATTTAGACTGAGTACCAATTTGGTCCCGTCCGATATGCGCAAACAATAAGTGAAACATGTCATACTCTGTTCATAAATCACATAGCGCTTATGGGTACGAAAATAAGGCAGGATATGCCTGTTATGTCAAAAAATCACACAGTAGACTATCGTCCCTTCCTAAGAGGTGGGAGTATAGGCCGGTATACAAGGTTAATACGTCAAATAGGATTGCGGTCGTGTTAAGTCTGTGGTGACCATGATCCTACTTTAAACATACATATGACTTGCCAAACCTGTCACTACAGATGCGGCGTGGGTTTTGCATAGACACCGGACACAATTTCAACTTCGTGTAGAGATCTGACCCAGGTTGGTTTGATTACTCTCAAAAGCTTATCTATCACTTTTTCGAGTTGGTGTTTATACCGAGATGGTGAGGTTAGGACAACATCTTTGGAAGTGATATGTGGCTGGTTTTATATCTAAAGGAAACTAAAAATTTGGCTAAGAAATCCCCACAGACGGCGCCATATTGTTTAACCAAAAAGTGTTAAGCCTTTTGTTTAACTAGTTAATGAAGATAATAGAGGATAAATCCTAGCCAAGAATAATTAACTCCACATATCCACCATTGAATTTCAAAACTTTAGAAAGAGCTCTCTTCTCATGCTCTCGGCGCAATATAGTTAACCTGCGCCGACTTGGATAGCCGTGGGAGGAGGACGTGGATGCGGCCGTGGAAGGGATGCGGCGGTAGACAAAGGAAAGTTCCCTTAGTCACCTTTGGAAGCTCTCTGGGTGTGCACATGCAACCAGAATCTGCAACTGAGGAACAAGTACTAATAACACCAATTCAACTGAGTGAATTGAGGAACCCTACTGAGATTGGATCATCTTCACATGCAACTACTGCAATTAAGAAACTTCAATTGAGACTAGATCTGGAAAGTGAGAAGCGGAATGAAGCTAAAGTAACAACAATAACAAATTCCTGCATAGTTTATAGAGAGAAACCACAGGATACCAATGGAACAGTAATGCATGCCACAGTACAATAGCCTACTCAGCAATGGGTAAATCTATTTGTGACGAACAGAACAATGGAGAATGGTATGGCTCTATCCTATATTGCTCCTCGATTAGTTAATGACAATGTAGTGATTCAACTGGAAAAGGAGGAAGCTGAATGAGAAACTGAGAAATGGAGAGGAGCCCTAATTGCATACGTAATTGGGGATTGTCTGGGGTATAATGCCATGCGGTACTATATTGATCTAAAATGGAACGAAATAGCAAGCCCAGATATATTTATGCATGATGAAGGATATTACATCATCAAATTTCAGTCCATGGATGATATGAGTGAAATCCTATACACTTGCCCTTATACTATCAATAATCGACCTATCATTTTGAATCCTTGGACTGCATATTTCGATTTTGATAAGGGGTTCCCAACTGAAATACCATTGTTGGTAAAAGTCCCAAAGTTACCAATGAATTGCTGGGGAAATAATTCTCTAAGCAAGATAGAAAATGCTATTGGGATACCTATGTATGTAGATGAGTGCACATCTAAGCAAATGTATGTTTCCTTTGCCTGAATGCTTGTAGAAGTCAATGTGACAAAACCCCTGCCAGATGAAATAGAAGTGATGTATCATAATGGTAGAGTCTTTCAACAAGTTGTGACATATGATTGGAAACCACTGTTATGCGACAAATGCCAAGTAATTGGCCATGTTTTCCCAAAGGAGCAAAAAAGAAATGAAGAATAGACAATCAAGCAAGGAGTACCTAAGAAAACCATTCAGATATGGGCAACAAAAGAACAAGTAATAGAGCAGCAAAATGACAACAACAAGGGGAAAAAACATATTGTAAAACAAGAGGGAAGAATCAAAGAAACAATTGACAAGCATACAAAAGATGTTGAGAAAATGCAGGGAACTGTATTGATGCAGGAGCAACACTCCAACAACATGATAACACCCAATGCGGGAAATGAGACTATTACGCCTAACAAAGGGAAAGAAATAAGCAACGTGCCAGAACTCGAATTGCAGGATTTTCATATCCTATGTTCAGTGTCAACAAAGAATGACTTTGAAGTGTAGAATAGAGGCTATGGTGGATCACAATCAGCACCTCCTGATAAAGGAGGTGGGATCAGTTATTGATAAATGAATTGGCTGGAGAGGTTGCGCTTTGGAATGTAAGGGGAGTAAATAAGAAGTATAAAAAGAAGTAATTGAGGAAATACCTAAAGACCAAACACATTACCTTAGCAGGGTTTACTGAAACTAAGGTGAAAGAGCATAAAGCCCATACTTTAGCAACAAATGTGGCTCCATCCTGGGGATTTCAGAATAACTACTTAAGTGCTACTAATGGTAGGATTTTGTTATTATGGGATAGTAATCTATATACAGTGGATAAGTTGAGAGAAGAGGCCCAATTATTATACTGTCAAGTTAATATGAAAGCAACTGATAATCCATGTGTTATAACTGTCATTTATGGGTATAACACATGTGAATAAATAAAGAATGTGTGGGAAACACTAAAGGAATTGGCTCAAGGAATCACTATGCCATGGCTAATTGTTGGAGACTTTAATGCAGTGCTATACCCACATGATAGACTATTTGAAAATCCAGTTTAGTATGTAAAGATCAAAGACTTCATAGAATGTATACCTGACTTGCTGCTTAATGAAATTAAATGAACAGGGGATTACTATACATGGACTAACAAGCAACAAAGTAATGACAGAATCTGTAGCAAACTTGATAGGGCTTTTGGAATTCATGATTGGATGATGGAACGGGGCCACATTATAATGGAGTATGATGTTCCTCTAATCTCAAATCATACCCTAATGATGTTCACTCTTCAAACATACCAAGGTAATATCAAAGCCCTATTTCGATTCTTCAATTCATGGGCCGAGCATAACAACTTTCTGGCAATTGTTCGAGAAGTATGGCAACAGAGGTTCACTACTTGGAAGATGAGAAATATATGATTGAAACTGAAGACCCTTAAACCATTGTTAAAGCAGTTAATAATGAGGAGTTTAAGACCATCACACATAAAGTAGACAAAGCAAGAAATGACTTAGTGGCAACCTAAAAGCAACTCAATTCTTAATGGTCCGAAAATCTTATGGAAAACGAAAGATCTACTTTGCTTAATTTGGAGAAATGGTCTATGATTGAAGAGAGCATCATGAAGCAGAAGTCAACGGTCAAATGGATTCAGTTAGGGGATGCAAACACTAAATATTTTTCTATTGTGGTCAAGGAAAAAAGCCAGAAAAAGCACATCAAGGAGATCACCTCCTTAGAAGGAGTGAAACTTACTGATCCAAAAGATATTCAGGAGGAGATTGTGAAGTTCTACAAATCATTAATGGGAGCCTCAACTAAGAGCCTACCAGCATCAATAAAGTCAACATGAAGCAAGGTCCAACATTAACTCAACAACAGAAACTAAATCTAATTGCACCAGTCACTGAGGAAGAAATACAAAGAGGACTTGAGTCAATTGGTGAAGACCAAGCGGCAGGAATTCACGGATACAATGCCGCTTTCTTCAAAAAATCATGTGTCATCATTAAGAAGGAAGTGATAGAGGCAGTAAAGGAGTTCTTCAACAATAGGAAGATGTAAAGAGCCATCAATTGTACAGCCATAACTCTGCTACCAAAGAATGATAAATCAACAACAGTTAAAGAATTCAGACCAATAGTCTGTTGCACAGTTCTGTACAAATTGATCTCTAAAGTCATAGCAGAAAGAATACAAAAGGTCATTACTTCCATTATTAGTGAATCACAGACAGGCTTTATCCCTGGGAGAAAGATTGGAGATAACATTATCCTATCACATGAATAGATAAAGGCTTACATTAGAAAGCATGTATCTCCAAGATTCATGATAAAGATAGATTTGCAAAAGGCTTATGATTCAGTGGAGTGGATATTTTTGGAGCAGATCATGGTAGAACTAGGGTTTGCTACACAGTCCATCACATGGATCCTAGAATGCATGCAAACAGTCAGCTACACTATTTTGATTAATGGGCAAACATCAGAGCCTTTCAATGCAGCTAAAGGACTTAGATAAGGAGACCCTATGTCTCATTTCCTCTTTGCTATCGCAATGGAGTACCTGAGTAGGAGCTTAAAAGGAATGACAAAGGAGGCAGGCTATCACTATTATCCAAGATTCTCAAAACTAGCAATCACACATTTGTGTTTTGCTGATGATCTGTTACTCTTTGCCAGAGGTGACATTTCATCAGTGGTTGCTCTTCAGCAGTGCTTTAACCAGTTTTTAGAAGCCTCAGGCCTTAAAGAAAACTTAGGAAAAAGCTCAATATATTTTGGTGGAGTGAGTAGAGAAGATAGAGAAAGAATCCAACAACTCTGGGTTTGTCTGAAGGCGAGTTACCATTTAAATACCTTGGGGTTCCTCTGTCAACCAAGAAACTTTCCCTAGTACACTGGCAACCACTTATAAAGAGGATAGTATCAAGGATATCATCATGGACTGCAAAAAAATTGTCCTATGCGGGTAGAGTACAACTTGTGCAAACGGTTCTATTTGGAGTGCAAGCCTACTGGGCTTATCTTTTTGTACTGCCTCCTAAGGTTCTAAAAACTATTGATGCATATTGTAGAAGTTACATTTGGTCAGGCTCCAATACCATAACCAAAAAAGCCCTGGTGTCTTGGGAGAGAGTTTGTGCTCTAAAAAGTATTGGTGGTCTTAACTTGACTAACTAACAGTTATGGAACAAAGCTGCTATAGCAAAGAACTATTGGGATCTAGCACACAAAGAAGATAAATTGTGGATTAAATGGATACATGCTTATTATATCAAAGGCCAACCAATTGAATCTATGATAATAACTCACCAAGCATGATGGATGGTTCAAAAGATCATGGAAACTAGATCAATATTGGAAGGTATACAATGTAATTTCAAGAAGGGGAAGAGTATCACATGACAAATATACATACAACTGATTGGTGAGGAAGCAAGAGTCCCATGGAAACGCATGATGTTTGAAAAGCTCGACCTAAAGCAAGATTTACACTATGGCTGCAACTACAGGACATGCTGCTTACTGCTGACAGGATAGCCAAATAGGAAATTGAAATAAATACTCAGTGTGTGAAGTGTCAAAGCTCAGAGGAATCACATGAACATCTCTTTCTAGACTATGAATTTACCAAAGAAGTATGGCACATAGTGAATCAATGGGCTCAAGGAAGACCAATGAACGCAAGGGGATGGAAACAGCATCAACAAGAGATTATTAGTAGAGCAAAGGGGAGAACTCAAGCTGCACAGATCTTCAAGATGATATACACAGAATTTGTTCATAGTATTTGGATAGACAGAAATATGAGAATATTTAAAAAAAAATGTATAGAATAGTGAATCATTAGCTAGAGATATTGCTTGTGCTTGTAGTGTGAGAGCTCCAACAAAATTTAGGAAAATAGTCCATGCATTTCGATTCTAGAAAGCAATAGTAGTAGAACAATTACATGGATAGCTAAATGTGCTGGTTAGCTACAATTTTGTAAAGTTTCTTGGTAATGAATAAAATATTTAGTTACCAAAAAAAATTAACTCCAAATCTAAGTGTAATGAATAAAAGAATGAGACATAGCAAAGCTTGTAGCTCGATTCAAGATTATTAAAAGATACCAAGCATGATAATAAACTTACATCTTTAGAGTATCGTCCCGAAATGTAAGAGCAAAGAAGGAAAAGGAGGAATGTCATTGATGACTATGAGATCTAAATTTATTGATTTGACAATCATAATTACTGGGGTTTATCTTCCCTATCTAAACCCTTTCATGATTTTCTTCTGTTGTTCTCCTTCTGGGAGAGAAAAAGCCCCCTCTCTCTTGTCTTCTCCTCTCCTATATATATTGTCAGTATTCTCTTTTGTCCATCGGTCCTTAACCAGAGGGCCTTCATTCCCTTGTCTGTACTTCACGTCGTCTCCCTCAACTACCATGACATTTTCTTCGCCATACAGGCTTCTTGAGGGCACGATCTCGGCGGTGGCCGAGGTATTCGTCGTTATTACATCTAGTAGGAACGACCACGACTTAGTTAACCTCTTACCATTCCTGTTAACACTAATCCACATGTGGTTAGATTTTGACCCATACACAGTGGAGGATCCACATGGGCACGTGTCGGTGCTTAAACACCCATTAACTTTGATCATACTTGGTAAAATTGTATTAATAATTATAAAAATATTTTAATAAATATAGAGTGAGCACCTACAACGAATCTTTTTTTTTCTTTCTATTTTTTCAACGAGCAACCATGACTTTAAAATCTTGAACTTGTCGGCGATATCTCAGCAAGAGAACAGCGGTGACAAAGGCACAGAAGCATTTAAATATTGAAGTACAAAAGAGGGAAGCAAAACTCGACAAGGATTAAATGTGTTGGAAAGGCATATGACAATTATACAAATTTGCAGTACGGACACCAGCTAGCCAAGTAAAGATTAGAGAAAATAGTAGCTATGGAACTGAAACCTTGTAGTACGTAGCCGACTACTGACTAGTATAGTATATATGACTATAGTACCAGACCCATCTAACCTTTTGGATTGTTCTGTAACGCGTTTATAACAGCTAATAAATACTTACTACTAACAGTACATTAAATTAGATACCAAGTTAGTAAATTCTGGTGTAAGTGTAACGCTCTTGTCTCTGTCTTTGAAATTTCAATGAGAACAAGATCACTAACTGCCACTCTAGTTTTAGTGGTCAAAGCAAAAAGAGCAATCCCAAGACCCAGCTGTTTGGACAAGCAGTACATAGAAACTTGAATTTTGGTGTTTTTTTATGTGTTATAACGTTGAATGAGAACAGCTTCAAGAGCTGGAGAGAATAGCTGCAACTCTAATTTTGGCGGTCAATGCACTAAAAAGAGTGATTTAAAACAGTACCAATTTGACAAGTACTACTGTTTGGACATTGTGCCTTACTTGAACAAACGCACATGTGCATAGGATAAACTCACAACGATAAGAAAAAAAAATTAATTAGACATCATAATGAGAAAAGATTAAAAAATGTCAAAATTTAGGTATACCGAGGTAAATTACTTTTTTCATTTGGAATTTACTACTAGAAAAATGTATAGCTAGAATTTATGGGGTTAATTCGATTTCTTTCTTCATTTCATCGAGTTGAAAATACAATCAATGTTTTTTATCGAATAATAAACTTATGTCTATAGTTAAGAACAAGAAAAGGGCTATGAAAAGAAAATAAACCAAGCATTGACCGCACTCAATAGTCAATATTCCCCTTTGATCCGTTCCCTCCCCCACCATATGCCAAAGCAAAATATTAATTGGTCTTTGTTGGGTTCTTTATAATAAGCGCCAATTTACTAAAGCAAAAAGAAAAAAATAAGCGCCATTTACAGTTTTGAATTGAAATTCGTAAAAGCTGGTGGGCTGCGTATAAACTGGTTATCAGTATAATACAATAGCTTTAGAAATTTTTAATGATGATACATCATTCGATCATTTAAAAGTTACTGTAAGTAATTTTTAAATTCCAGTGTGGATGAGTAACTCCGAAAACATGATAAATAACCTACAATAACCAGTTAAACTATACTAAACGTGTGAAGCTTATTTCGGCAGGCCTAAAAGTTGTTAATTCTTCAAAATTAATTTGACATGAAAACTTTTACAAGGGTAAAATTTACCTCAGCAATAGGAAGTAGAAACCACTGACACATGAGCTTAGATATAGTAGTTCTGGTAAATGGGGTAAAAGAAAATTGAAGAGAAATGTATACTATGAAAAGGAACAAGGAAACCGTTATTGCAAAACTCAGTACACAAAAGATGAACATCCATATCAAAGCCCTTTGTCCATTAATTTGTCACTCGATTGAATGTCTGGAACCAATGCACCCTTTTCCTCTAGTTCTTTGATTTTTTATTTTTTATTTATTATTTTTAACAACGGATATTTGAATTTAGTTCCTACGCTTCTCGACTATTTTTACGGTCACTTAATAGCAGGAATATCTTGAGACAAACAAGTGAGTGCCAAATAAAAACATGACAGACATATTTAGGCAGAGCCAGCCTGCGAAAACTCAAAGCCATAATTTAAACAACAAATATATTTAAGACTATTAAATGAAAAACCCAACAAAAATTTGAAGGCATTATCTGCCAATGCCATATGGCAGCATCATGATTATGATCATGTTCCTAGAGTTGGAGGGCAATAAGGTCAAATTGAGTAAGATTGAACAGAAGGACTTTAACTTCAGGGAGGCATTGCCAGTACATAAATCCACTTCCTTTGCATTTTATCTGACAAACTCCACATGCCCATGTATGTATTACAATTTACAACTGGTAGTGACTTGAAAAAGATAGATTC